>JABSTQ010002610.1:0-54951 GCA_013358835.2 Ixodes persulcatus | reverse complement strand
ATGTTTCTGCCAAGCATAAGTTCTAGGTGGCTTTTAATTTTGTTGATTTCGCTGTGAACTCTCAGGGCTGCGCGCTATCAACGCGTAGCAAGAAGTTCCGCCGACACTGTAAATATTTTTTTTATTTTTTATTTTCTTCATAATTTACGATAGATGCTATTTCGAGGGAGTTGATCTTACTTCGTCTTTAAATAGCTCCCACTTTTCGACAAAGCCGTGTGATTCAGCCGATAGCATCTTTTTAAACGTTCCTTACAAAGTTGACAAAATATATTATCTTTCAGAAGCTTATTGTTTAATTTCCACAGTGCCAGTTAAAACGAGACATCGTTTGTTTCACTTTAAGCGTAAACATGACTAAGCTGTAATCGCTGTAAAGATGTTTAACTTTTTAGCTTTCACACAGGGGCACAAGACTCGCTGAGACATAGCCCTATCCAGTCTCGCATGACTTGGCTGTTGAAACTGCAGGTGAAATGGGAGAACTTAACATCGGCCACCCAGACACTGTTGCACGACTTCGGAAGGAGCGAGGATTTGTATGTTTAGCTAAAGCGATCTACTCATAAAAGCAAAGCTTAACCGTCCTACTAAATTTTTTATCTGAAAAAAAAAAATTAAAATGCTTTTCTGGAATTGTTTGGAATAGGCTCGCAGGTTTCCCACTGGCACCATATGCTTATTTTCATATATTAAAATGTAACGAGTAAATGATAGGTAACTATTTAGATAAAAAGTATGATTTTTGCAAACCATGATGTCCTCTGTGGCTGGCAGTTTGTTCCGGAAATAGATATTGTTTTTCTAACCCACCTCATCTTTACAATTTTGAAAGTATTCGCTGAAACGCCGGCTATAAATACTTACAGATTCTTTTTCGGTTGTGCTGGATGAAAGTTCGTTGACTTAGTCAACGCGAGTGCTTCCAAATGGTTTATACCGCGTACTAGTACGGTTACTTCTGTTAGTACCTTCGCGTATTTTTCTTGTTAAGATTGTTATTTTTGTTAGTCGGATGATGTTTATATTCGTAAAAAAACGACTTAATGAGTTCTTAATTTTGAGTACGCGTTACTTGATTTTAAGTCGGTTTGTTGAATTTTGGTTCGCCAAATGTTAACTGAAACTGACTGCGTCTTGAACCATTGTGGGTTTCAAGGTGCACTGCAATGAAATGAACGTTCAGCGGCATATTTCAGATGCATGCATTTTGAGTTGGGATAACTGATTTTAGATCGCGATTGTACTGACGGCATACCGTTGAGTGGGCCAAATGAGAACTACGAGATGAACTACATTTACAACGATATCAGTCACGCAGAGCATTTTACGGCTTTTAAAAAAGGACGCTCGTTTGAATGCGTTTCTAGGATTGGGTTTTCTATCAGAGGGCATTTTTGTGACAGCGGTACTGCCTTGCCAAGCCTCCAAAAAGGTGAAGGAAAATGCGGCGCACGTGGCATCTGCTTCGCAGTCACGTGGGGGCAGGACACTTGGCGCAAAGATGTGCTGCGGTAGGTTACCAAAACCTAGAGAAACACGTCAAAATTTAGCTTTTTCGGGAACGCTATACAATGCTCTACGGGACTTATATAATTTTAAACTGAGTAATTTAGTGTTTTTAGATCATGCTCAGCAAGTTTGTGATAGGAACTATATGTTTATTTTCGCTAATTACAAAGTGTATATAAATTGTGTGAAATATTAAATTAATTTTTTTTTTTGCAATGCATGATGTCCGCCGTGGCTGGTAGCTCATTCCCGTAAAGAGTTTTTTTTTTATCAACCTGTTTATTTTATAGAATTTTCTTTTAAAGTCTTCGTGAAACACCCGACATAAGCATATGCAAATATCCCAAACACTTTCGACACAAAAAAAATAAAAGATAACTTATTTTTGACTTCGTAAGATTGTTGAGGCTAGCCAAACGGCATACGACGTGTTTGCACGTCAACAGGAATATGAGCGAGTCTGTTATTGGAAAGGACGAAGCGGCTTAGGAGCGCTGTGCGTCCACCTCGATGCATCGGTCCCTTTCTGTCGATCGCAGCTGCATACCTTACAATTTTTTTTCTTCTCGCGTGGGTAACTGTGGCTAGGTCTTCACGTCGTGATATTGGGAGCTCCGCTGACGGTGTACAGACGGATGGTGGGGTCCAATCTCAGCGGCTTGGGTGCGCCTATCGATGCAAAGCGGCCCACCGACACAACTCTCACCTCGTCTCGAGATCGAACCGAACCCGGCACCAAGCTAGATTTCCAGATCCAGATAAGGAGGAAACATCCAAGGTTCTGAGAAGGCAACAAGAGCAGCAAGGGCCGGTCGAAACACGGCAAGATCGGGGCGTCGCGCGCCGATGCAATACTGCTCTTCTCTGTCTAGCAGGGAACCGGCTTCCACAGGGCCTGTGTACGCGGGTGGTATCGCACTACAGCTCGCCTAATCGATTGCCGCTTTCGAAGCATATCGGAACCTTTTCAGCACGCGTGCGTTCGGAGAGGGGTGGTCACGTGGTGCAGGTGGTTCCTTCTAGTCGTTGTACTGGATGGCCGAGCTTGTTGGAGCGAATGTCGGGCGGCTTTGAGGCGCGCTTCGGACGCGTTCATCGGGAATTGGGTGGGGCGCCTAATCCCGTCCTGTGAAAGGCTCGATAAGCGGCCGGCCGCCCGCTTCCAGGCCCGTCCCGATACCAGCTCGTAGGACAGGCCCGGCGTTGGTAGCCGCGTGTAAACAGGTGCCTGTGGAGCCTTCAGCTTCAGTGAAAATGGAATAGTATAAAACTGACGGGCTTCCCGAGAAGTTTGCAAAAGCGTTTATTTGGAGCGTTCGTGTTTCTAAGGGTTAGGGAGGCCAGGACTAGACAAAGCCTCTTCGCTGTGGGGCGTATTGGTTGCGCTATTTCGAGATTCTCTAATAAAGCGGTTGGGAAAACTCGTCGTATATTTTAGACAATTTTGTAGAACCATTACCAACGCTGGTTATGTTGGTCGCCGTCTTTGTGGCGGTGGCGCCACGGGAAATGTTCATACTTTTGTCTAATACGCGACACACATTTGAGCAAAACTCATGGCCGTCGCTCGGCCAAGCGAAGTACCCAGGAAAAAAATCCACCCGAACGGTTTGGTGTGCTCTGGTGTTCCTGGTGTGCTCCACACTTTCCTAATGTTTACTTATGTGCACATAAAACAGCTTAGTGTGTTTTGGTGCGCACACCACACTGGAACATTTGTGCTGGTTTGGACATCGGGCCAACCTAGTGTTTTTTTGTGCGCATACCGCACCAGAGTAGTGTATCCTGATGCGCACATTAGCCCAGGTTATTGCGCTTTGTTGCGCACATCACACATGATACCGTGATTTTTTCGATTATTTTCTTCAAAAGCCGTTTATATTCGCTGCAACCACTAGATTACAAGAACTACCACTCATAATAATATACGGAGCTATCGCGCTTTCGGATCTCGTCAAACTTGACAGGTACGTGTACCTAGTAGAGAAGGGCGACATTTTTTCCGCGGTTAAAGTTAATCGCCTCACAGGCAGACGGGCACTGGTGGTGCATCATGCGTCACAGAAACGATATCACCAATGAGTTGTTTGGTTTTCGTGTAATGGCCTTCCTCTTTTATTACCTTCCGTGGGATAAAGATTCTTGCGCGTGCCACTTGATATAAGCCGGTGCATGCTTCGTTTCTGGCAGTTGGTTCGTATTTTCACCGTAAGAGAGTGCTGTCGGCATCGGGTGCTTCGAAGAATGGCATTTTTTCTAAACAAGAGGATGGCTTGTTTGAATCGAAGATATAGTTATTATTCGTTTACGTTGTTCCTACGCCGCCTCTATGCTGGTACTGTTGAGGCCCCATTAGTTGAAATATGACAAACGGAAACAGAGCATTGTTTTTGTCATAAATACATTTTGTTCCCGAATACATTTCCCCCTTTATGGACGTCTCGTCAAGACAGATATACGAGCACTGGGTTCGATGCTTGTTGTTTCCTGCAACGTCTCGTCGACAATAGAGGCTTTTCAAAAGTCCGTCGAGCAACATTGGCGGTCGCCATTGCTCGAACACGTAGCGTGCGATTGAATCCGAGACCTCGCCGATCGCTGTCGCAGCACTAGTGTCCAATTCATGCTCAGAGCACCTAATGAAGCAATGGAGGGCAGGCGATGGCACCGACTTTTGGGAAGGATCTATCGAGCGGCGGCTTTGAACGTGAGCTCTTGCCATTCCTAGTGCTACGGCGGCATTTTGTTCTTAGCTATTTCGTTGTATTTTCACCTTAAGCGAGTGCTGTCGGCATCGGGTACTACAAAGAATGGCATTAAACATAAGGACACTAAGGCACACTAGCTGAAGATACACATCACGCCGACCGGCGTGATGCGATCGCCCAGATAAAGTAATCTGATCGCACGCCCGAGTAGCCTCAGCCGACAGCATCTCCGACGTCCAGATGAAACAACTCACAAAGAAACAAAAATAAACCTACCACAGTAGGTACGTTTAATTTGGCCAGAAAGTTCTGAACTACTTCTGTCTGTCTGAATTCACGGGAGTTTATGAGTCGTGCAGTGGCGGTGCAGAACCAGTTGAGCGACCGTGCTAGAACTGGAGCTTTGAGTGTCGTCTGCATCTGCTGGCTCTTGTTTCCCCACAACACGTCGTATTCAATTGATGCGACTATTTGCGTTTCCTTAGTTTCAAAGTGTATAGAAGAAACCTTTCATAGAATGTTTGTTCATTCGCGTGTACTAAAAACGTTTTCAGCACGAAATGCGTTTCTTTCTGCACTTTTAACAGTTACCTTCCGCTTTTTTTTCTTTCATAAGCGTTCGTGGCCTTTGACTGCGTACGCCACGATAGAATTTGCATTCATTTGGCAATAGTACAATAATGCAAAGTCTCTCGAGCTTCGCATATTTATCATAGGTTCGTGGCATTGGGATGGTTTGGCATCGAGAGTTACTGGCGGCAGCGCGCGGTTGTTGTCACTTCGAAGACGAGGGCATGGCGAGAGCGTCGCATTGGCCAAAACAGCTATCGACCGTCACTTCGGCGTCAAGTGGAAGCGTTTATTATGAATCTCGTAAAAAATCCGCGTGGAATTACCAAGCCATGCAATGCCGGTTCTCGGCGTTTTCCGAGGCCTTTTGTGGGCGGCCACAGAAACCAGAGGACAATGCAGGCAGTATTGTGCTCAGCTAAGGGGTGCTTGCGAGTACCACTATACTCAATGGCAGACCCCTGAAATGTATCGGAGTCGCTGATGTGCTGACCAGAGCATTCGAAGGCGGAGTGCTATACTTTCCGCATATTTTTAAGAATATCAACACTGTGGATACCCACATAGCATAAAAAAACTATTTACGTGAACCAATCTTTCAACATTTATCGCAAGACTCGTTGCGGCCGCCCGATAAAAAAGGCCAAGCGGGTTCCCTGACGCATGTATTGTTAAGGGTCACGTGGTCACTCTCACATACCCGTTAAAACGATTTTCACGGAAAGGATTGGCACAGACACCACAGGCCTCTGAAAAATACTATGACGTGTCTCTTACACCTTTAGAAATTATCGACGGGTACATCAGGCCTCTTAGAAAACTTCGAAGAACTTCTCAAGCCCCTCAAATATTTTGAAAGGGTACGTCAAAACATTTCAGAGATCGTTTTGGGCCCCATAGACGGACCTTCAATAGGGCCGTCTCGACGTTATTCTTAAACTTCGCGGGCATTTGAGAAAGATCTCCGAGAAATGGCACCGCGAGCAGAGACGCACGAGGAGTGTCGTCTGCTTTCGTTGTCTGCTTTTGCACGGACGCTGGACTGACTCCGGAGCCGGTGCAAGGTTCTGAGGAGCTGGGTCTGAATCGAATGTGCCAGTTTCTGCACTGATCAACAAGTTCAGCCAGTTCAAGCAATTCGAACAGACCCGGAGTCTCGTTCCGAGCGCGCGCTCTTCCCGCTCGACGCGTCTGCAACACACGTAGCGCAAGTTCCATGTTTTACATCTTTTAGCGCACCCATAAACTTTTAAAAAACGTTAGGGCTCTAATCCACGCTGTGAAGGTGGTTGGTCAGCGAAGCTGTAGTGTCACCTGAAATGATTGCCTACTGCACTATACGAAATGCCACCACCGGTCGCAGCACACTGCCGCTGGTCGCATTGCCGTTTCTTTCCCTTTGCCGCTCCTACACTCTAACAAAAAGGGGAGTAGAAATGGAGGAAAAAGCGATGTTCCTCCCTGTCGCCAACGGAAGGGAGAAAATCGCACCCGTTCCTCCATTTCACCGATTTAGATGCAGCGCCACCTGGTGCCGCTTGAAAAAAGGGACGAAAAGTTCCACCCCTGTGTTCGCGGCGGCAGCGGCGGTTCTGCAAACATTTTCAATGGCGGTGATGGCAACTTGAATGCTTGGTTACCGTCACCTAGAGCAATCCCACTACTGCCCATGCGCGGTGCTAGGAGAGAAAAAGCGGAGCTGCGGCCTGGGCTATCGGAGGTACAAAAGTTTAACAAAAAAAAGCGTAGCGCGGTGTGTGACTCCCGAGAAACCGCTTCGAGATCGCGCTTGTTCATGGTGGAGGAAACCTTGCAGCTGCGATAAGTACAGGTGGCGACTTATCACCGGCATGGCAAGTACGACCACTTTCGTCGCGTTATACTTGCTACGTGACAAGTAGACACAGTAACTCTGGAGCGAGGGAATAAGAAAAAAAGGCGGACAGACACGAAACTATGTCTATCTATCCTTACCAAGCTCGCCAGCCTATTTGCTTTAACTTTAATAACAAGTAGGGCGGACAAGAAATAAATCGTCATAATCATGGAACTTTTTAAATTTTTTTGCGTGATTACGTAGTTGCTAAGATCGCTGCTCAATTCGAGTCGACACGTCTCTACGTTCCTAGCGCCGTCACTTCCGCGAGAAACATATACTCTTGAAATAAAGCGTACGTACCATACAGCGAAAGGTAATCCGTGCGGCGTTTATTTCAGTTCTGCGTAAAACAGAACAGCATATTCGGTCGATACGAAAGAGCAAGTGCGTTGCGGCGAGCGACTGCGTCCGACACACACTGTAGTCCGTCAACATCGGGAAAACGACCGGCTTGCCGGAGCACGCGTTTTTTTTTTTTTTTTTAACCATAGCCCCGCACAAGGAATGACACTGAAATGACGATTCGGCGATCGAACGAAGCAGCGGATCCGGGAAACAAGGTCAACTATTCATTCGGGAAGAGTCCACCTGGAAGAAAGGGGAGTACAGACATTACATTCTGGTTGCGGGGCGAAGTTGGGGAGGGAGGTCGGATCCGCGGTCTTGAAGGAACGGATGATTCACCACAGCGGACGGTTCACCGCCGCTTTTTTTAGTTTGTGCGGCATCTCCTGCTACTCTGTGCTACATATCAAATAACGCAGTCACACACACACAAAAAAATAAAGTGGAAAAAAAAAGCCCGTCGCACTTTTGTTTTACTTTATGCGGCCGACTTAGTTCATTATCGCGCGGTTCCTCTCGTGCCGCGAAACGAGCGCGGCTGTAGTACACGACCAAGCCGACCCGGCGTCAACAACGTGGATTTCAAGTCTACTCGTCGCAAATGTACTGGACTACTTTTAAAAGAAGCAAGGATGAACATAAGCATTACTCGGTAATAAATTAACGTTCTATTTATATAGCGACATGAATAGAACATAAATAACAGTTTTTGTACAAACATTTATTTTAGCTTTAGTGTCCGAAATAGTTGCATTGTGTTAGCTCTCGTAACGCTATATTCTGCACCGGGTTGCAAACGTACTCTAAAACATGAAAACGCGGCTCCGCTACGGTATATATAGCGGAGGCCATACCCATAACGGATTGCTTATTGAGTTGCGGAAGTAACTGAACGATCTACTAAAACTCTCAACACGGGCTTTTTAACTTTCTGACTTGGGCAACGTGATGTTTTCAAGCGGTTGCATTATATCACCAAAGACAGTTTCATTTTACTTGTCTGCTGCGATACCAAAGTCATGATTTGTGGGTCCTTATCACTTCCGGCACTTACTTTTTATGGAAAAAAACGCTCCAGGTTAGAAAAGTAAAACAATATTAAATTTCTCTATTACGGGTGACAAAGCATGACCCAATATAAGTTCTCTGCTGTTGCAAGGAGTCTTGTTAAAACCAGTAATATTTTTTGTTTGAAAAATTAATTGAAATACTTGCGCAACAATTAAAATTAATTATTACCCCACCAAAACTTAAAATAAATTACACTGGCACTGAACACTCCAATCAAGCAATACCTTGGTTGCAAATTTCAGCACCAGTGTACTGCATTTTAACACTGCATTGCCAACATGATTCTTAGAACTTATTAAAAAATAAATATTAAATTTTAGTTAATTAGCCTCATGATCTACATTTGCTTTGATCAGGGTCTTGAATTAAGAGATGGGGGCTATACCAAGAGACAATTCAAACAATGTATTAAGTACGAGTAATATTTATTCCGTATCTCCGTGTTTATGCGACAAATGACGGCAGTCACCGGCCAAGTCGGATTCAAAAATAAGACTGCCATATATAGACCATTCCATTTAGCGCTCTCTGGGCGGCACCATTTTGTTCGACAGCACCACCCTCTCCATACATCCGGGAAATTCAGCGGGTTCGGCGGGGTAAAACGAGAGAGAGGGCACGCGCCCGACTCCGCTAGCAGACGACAAAACCGGGAGGTTGCCATTCTCCATCTTTGGGCTGTATCGGCGGGCTGTATCGGCGGGCTGTACGGAACATCGAACTCTCGCTCGTGGCTGCCGTTGTGAACTGGTTCGCGTTCTTAGAATAGTTACGGCTACTCAAAAATCAGCCTATAGCTCTCTGATGTTCTATTTCTGTAAATGATCAACTAGCATATCTTTTTGCCGTTACTTAAATAGCAGTTGAGTCAGCCGGCACTACTACCCTCAACTACTGCGTGTATTGAGGCAGGAAATCACGTTTTTATTTATTATTTCAGACTTCCACTCATGGTCGTTAAAGGTCTACACCAGTACGAACTTTGTATTGTAAAAAAGGTACAGCAACCGGGTTCACTTTTCGCCCCATAAACCTGCCAATCTGACACAGTTTTCTCTATTTTTTTTTATTTGCACGCAGGTAACAGCGCATTTGGACCCGGTTAGTCTTTTTATCGAGCACAGCATTACGCGATAACTTGCATTTCAAAATTCGCGCATCTGCGCATGAAATTTCCAAAATGACGCGATTTTAAACAGTGTTTGCACGCCAGCCGGATGCTAGGTATACAGCCCACTTGGCGGAGTAGACGACATGCGGGTGAGAGGGGGAGGATATTTTTTTCTCTCTATTGCCCTCTCGCTATGACCCTAATGGAACGGTCTATAGGGATAGTGCGAACTTAGCGTACGTAGAGAGAGGTGGAGGTTCGGTGTTGCTGCGTTGCTGCTGTTGTGGGGTGTTCTGTTTGAGTTTCGTGCATTCTGAGTGTACTCTGTGTGTTCTGTGTTGTATATGTGTATTTACCATATAGCGTTCCAGAGTCGGGGGACGCTGGAAAATAAAATTGGCGCTTCACCAACATTTGTTTTCTGTTGTGAGCGCCATCTGGTGGAAGCTATATGAATTACACGAGGGGAGAATGTTTCCTCCATTGGACGAAGAAAGGTGGCGATTTTCCTCCCTTCTTAGGGGAGGAACGTTTTCTCCACGAGCAAAAATAGGTGGCAACTTTCCTCCCTTCTTAGGGGAGGAAATTTCCTGCCTTTGTAGAGCAATATATGATACACACGAGTTCCTCCTTTAAGGGAGGAAGTACTACTCTCTTTTTTTTAGAGTGTGAGCAACACAAAGCTCGTTATTTTGTGTGACTTGATTTGAAATAAAAATTGAATTGAATTGAATTGATGTCCCGCCCGACTCCTTTCTTGATGTAAAAAAGGAACACTGGTTGAAATTTAACGAACATACATGTCGGATTTGAAAGGTAAAAGGACCACACACTTCAAACATCTTAACAGCAATAGAACTTTAGCACCACACTCTAAAAAAAAAAAAGCCGTCCGTCTACTTTCCCGCACCACACTTGGAGAGCAAATCAGCGCAACTTACGGAGGCAGCTCAGAGAAAAACAATGCCGAAACATATGTTTAGACAAAAAAAAAAAAACCGCAGTCTGAGTTGCGACATTAAGCAATGCAAGCGTCACGTTTCGCATTGCTTAATGTCACAACTCAGACTGCGTTTTTTTTTGTTTTTTTTTCGTCTAAACATATGTTTCGGCATCGTCATACGCTGAGCTGCTTCCATAAGTTGGCGGTGATTGGCTCTCCGAGTGTTGTGCGGGAAAGTAGACGGACGGGCTATTTTTAGAGTGCAATTTGGTGACTCCCGATCATGGTTGAAACTATCAACCGTGAAGCGGAGCCGACCAGCATCGGCCGAGAGACACTGGCAAACCCGCAGAGAAACTAGAAACATAAAGTACTGCTTAATTAAACGCGTGCGAGCACGACTTCGCGGCACTGTTACATTTCGTGGACACATCCCTTACAAAAAAAGTGTAATTCTTTTTTGTGGAAAGTCTGCTGAAAAAAGTCAACACAGGTATTAAATGTCAACAGCTTTCCATCATACTTTCTGCAGATTGTATTTAGCTTTTGACTTGACTTCCAGGAGCCGTTTGGCCCAAAGTTCATTAGAAAGGCAGTAGACTTCTTGGCGCCTAGGTGTCAACTTTTTGTTGACACTCCACTGAAAAGCTATACCTTTAGCATAAGACAACCTTGTGACTCCAAGGCGATTCATTGGCACCAGACCATTTGTAGTCTCTGTGTCGCCAGAGCCTCCTCCAAATTAACTGCAGCAAAATTCCGTAAAAAGAAAACACAAAAAAACGCGATTTCCTTTTTTTAGTTTTGTTAGTAAATGGTGTCGCTGTGTTATTTGAAAGCACTACAACTACCTACATCCAAGAACTACACATTAGAAACGAACACAAACACAAACACCGTGAAGCACTGAACACCTGAAACACAGTCCCATTGACTGCACCAGAGCCTTATATAGCCTACATATTGAAGGAATTCATTTAGCCGGTGACCACCTCAACACTTATTAAGGTTTTAAGTATTTGATCTTTTCCTCGGGAGTCCATCAAAGGGAAAACAGTGTTTTGAAGGCCGTGGACGATATCTCTTACAAGAAAGCATTGGTACATCTAATAATAATTCGGGACAGTCGCTAAAACAACAACCACAAATACGGCTCCTATGTTGACTTTATGTTGAAATGGGTTGCAAAAGGTCAACATATATTTTTCAACATACAGGCAGCAGAGAGTCTGCAGCCTTTCTGATAAGTATGGCTGCAGGAAGTCAACAAATAGACTTAACATGGAAGCATCAGAATGTCTGCAGACTTTATGTTGAACTGGGTTGCAAGAAGTCAATATATATTTTTCATCATGCAGGCAGTAGAGAGTCTGCAGCCTTTCTGATAAATATGGCTGCAGGAAGTCAACAAAAAAGACTTAACATGGAAGCACCAGAAAGTCTGCAGACTTTATGTTGAACTGGGTTGCAAGAAGTCAACATATATTTTTCAACATGCAGGCAGCAGAAAGTCTGCAGCCTTTCTGATAACTATGGCTGCAGGAAGTCAACAAAAAGACTTAACTTGGAAGCACCAGAAAGTCTGCAGACTTTATGTTGAAATGGGTTGCAAGAAGTCAACATATATTTTCAACATGCAGGCAGCAGAGAGTCTGCAGCCTTTCTGATAAATATGTCTACAGGAAGTCAACAGAAATTTTCACCACGGAGTCTTCAAGAGGTGTGTTGACTTCCTGTTGACAATGTCAACAGAAAGTCAAAGTCAAAAGGAAGTAACCAGAGTCGACAAGAAGTCAACACATTTTCATCAGAAAGTCTGAAATCATTTTTGTAAGGGATCCTCCTGCAACGTTTCGTCGACGTTTTAAATTATTGTTTTTTACCAAGAGGATTGCACGATTGGCTTCATTTCATTCGCTCTAAGCGTGCCTGAACTAAAGCGGACTTACCTAGGCAGCTCTGATAGGGCACAAATACATTCGCGAGGGATTTACACCGCTTCCAAACAGTCAGCACTATACGCGCTAAACACCCCTCGCTCCGCTCGGGGAAACTTTAGTATCGATTGAAAGTATGTTTATGTACGCATGGCGGATAGACCATCCCTTTGGCCTAAAAGCGTCGGGGGGTGAACATTTTAATCACAAGGCGCGAACTCGCACCAGGCCTGATTAATCTGCATGTTATTCTCGTCGAAGGTTATTATTAACCTGGGCCCGTTTGCTCGAAGCGCTAACCGCGGCTAAAGTTAGCCGCAGTACCTAGGAGAGGGATTTTAAAATCACGTGACTGGCTTGGTAAGGATGAGGGGAAACATGGCGGTGCCCCGGTGAGTGGGTGCCGCTCGCTTTAAAAATAATTTGTCGTTGTAGCTGCAATATCGGGAGCGTTAGTCAGCAACGAATGGTGCAGGAGGCTTTCGCTTTGCCTTACCTTACTAAAATCGCAAAGCATGAGCAATGACCTCGCCGCATTTTTTAGATAGTCTTTCGATTCTGGACATTCCTAAGCCTAGATGAACGCGATAATTGTCGGCATGGCAACGTCTTTGGAAAGTGGATTGCCTTAACTCAATCGGCCGGGTATTGATAGCACACAAAAGCAGACAGCGTCCCAATAAACCTTTTTCTAAGGTTTTTGCCAATAAACCTTTTTCTAAGGCAGTCGCTGTACGTGTCATCATCGACGGATCTTTTGGCTGCTCAAGGCTAGGGAGGCGGGGCTTTAGCCCTATTTTGAAATTGCTCTTACGGCTCTTCGGCGCATCGCATTGAAAAAAAGTTGTGATTCTGTTATTCTAACGGCCAAGTGAACACAATTCAAGTGTTTTTTTTTCTCAAACGCAGAACTGCCCCATCTTCCCTTTAAGCTAACCTAACCTAACCTAACCTAACCTAATCTACTACTCTTACTCTATTACTACTACTACTACTATACTACTACTACTACTACTACTACTACTACTACTACTACTATACTACTACTACTACTACTACTACTATACTACTACTACTACTACTACTACTACTATACTACTACTACTACTACTACTACTACTACTACTACTACTACTACTACTACTCTACTCTACTTTAAACCCTACTCCTCCAACCTACTCAAACCTAACCTACTCTCAAGTGAGTTTAACACTCCTGTGTACAGGTTTCTAAATTCGACTGCAATTTCGGGTGCAAAAAAAAAGCAAAAAGCAAAAACCCTATTTTTTATTTTTTGTATTTGATCGAGGCGACGTCGAGGCTAATAAAGAGTTTACTACTATTTGAAACGCCAACAAATCGTATGTCCAGTTTCAGAGATGTCGCTCATGAGCAGGATTTACAGGTTGGTTGTTTAGCTTGGTGTTTTCTCCTAATCAAAACGTCCTTCCAAATATAGTTTTCCCGATATTTGCTCAATTCTCAATAAATAAAAATATGGCCAAGTCTAAAAATAAGTACACAAATAGCTTTACCCAAATATTTGTAATTAATCTTTTAGAAAAAAAAAAAAAAAAAAAAACATTTGGGGAACAGGCACACGCCTGCAGGGCCAGGTTTCATCGGCCCCTCTCCTGGGAAACATTTTTTTCTTAGTTTTTATTTTATTGTTTTGGATAGCCTAAAAACTGAGAGTGTGAACAATATATGCTCTCGCTGGATCGATCCTCAGAGGGGAACATAGGCGCATGATTGTTGCAACCAAGCGTATCATCTCTCGCAATGAAATGTCTGTATGCGTTCTTTTGGAGTTCTTGTGAGTCCTCGGGAGCGAACAAAAAAAAAATCAGATAACAAAGAAAAAAAAAAATGAAAGACCTTTACGATTACGAATTGCGATTCTTACGTACGCGCTCGGAGCCCTTCGTCGAGAGAAACAGGCATGACTCCCGTCATGCCTGTTTCTCTTCAAATCCTTCAAATCCTCCTACTCTTTAGCTGCTCTTTTGTTTCAAAATGACAGCGCCATAAAAAAAAATAAAAAAAAAATAAGTTGCATTGAGAATGCGATCAAACTTTACGCGAAAGGATTAAGTCAAAATCTGTTCCTGCCACTTTTCTTTTTGTGGTAGGTATTTGCGCTTTTAGAGCTATCTTTTCCGATATCTTGTTTGTTACCTATTTCGCTCTTTCGCGTAGTATTGCTTTTGTAACGTAATCAAAAAAGAGTTGTAGGCGTTCGGGAGGAGTGACAGGGATGCGTACACTTACCACGTGACGGCCCAACAAAATGTATCGAAAGAGTATAATAGGGTTAAAACACGAAGTACTTGCTCTGCTGGTGCTTGGCGAAACGTTTTCCGGATAATTTGATCGCCACTATACAATAATCGGTTACGAGTCAAGAAGGTAGGAGAAGCTCCTCCCACAGGCGTGATGCGCCCGTTTCAAATCCCTCCACAGTCGAAAGAATAGTTCCCTGGAAACACCCTTTGTTCCGCTTCAATGAATAGATATTGGCTACACAGTGATGCCCAGTTGTCTCCGACCCCCACTTTTTAAGAAAGCGACCTTTGTAATCATCGGAGAGGGAACTAAGCCCCTGAAAGTGGCCTTTGTATCCATCGGAGGGGGAACCTAACCCCCCCAAAGCCGTATTTGTTTCCATCGGACGGGGAAAACCCTAAACTCCCTCTCGTGGCTTCCACAACGCTAAGTCAAAGTCGAAAGATAAAGCAAATATTTACAGGAAGGCAAAACCTTCTTCCGCGTTGGCCACGACGTCACGGAAACGATGGGACGCTATTGGGTGCGGAGGTGGCGGAGGGATATAGGAATCCCTTTGAAGGGCATTTGCCGCTACCTTCTTGACCTGTAACTTAATATAGGCAAGTCGACAAGGTCACCGGCACAAGCGGCCTTTCCTTTCATTCTGTTATCCCGCACTTCACTCTTAGAAAAAAGGGTATCGATAGTCCTCCCTTAGGGGAGGAACGGTCTTGTAACCTATGTTCCTTCAGAAAGAAAGGAACTTTCGTCTCTGAAGCAGGGGAGCAAAGTTCCTCCGTCGCCTGCATCTCATTATGGCGGCCCTGAATCGAGCAAATCGAGCTCAATAAGGCTTAACGAGGACGCTACGTCTCTTGTACGGGACGAGAGGAGCAGCAAATAAAAGCGTAACACGAGCTTTCCGCGAACTGTGTTTATTTCCGAAGCCAGATTCCCCCCACAGGTACAGAAACTTGCGTTTCGAAAGCAGTTACTCAGTCTTCTCGTCGACAGCACTGCGATGTTAAACGGAGACAACCGATACCCAGTTACTTCGCGCACTTTACGTCTTACCTTTGGTGTTCCTCGAGTCACTATTACTTCGTCAACCGCACATCACGGAGGAACGGCAAACCCAATCCGCGAAACCAAAAGCCGCTCTCAAAAGAACTAACTCGAAGCCACTGTTTATCGCGTAGCGTGAAAGGCTAAATCGCTTGCCACTAGATGGCAGGGTCAAGCAGAGTAATTGCAAGTAGCTAGGCTAGGTGGCGCTAGGTACTGCCCAATTCATGTTCTACAAAAAAATATTTTTATTTCTTCAGCCCACACTCTCAGAAAAAAAGGGTGTATGTGGGTGTATCGCGCACCCTTACACCCCCCTTCGACCGGAGACACCCGGCGAGCGTACTCGCACTCCCATCACGCGAATCCTCCTCTCCCAAAGGAATCGGCGGGCGAGGCAAGGGTGTTGCCAGGTGCACCAGTACACTCCCACGCACAACAACCGGCTCGCAAGCCCGAGCCGCATGGATTGAATCCAGATGGATTTTTTGAAGGCTCCTTTTACTTCTCACATAATTAGAAGAAAGTTGCCAACATATATTTTGTTTTATGTTCACTCCACCACAATATTATGCCGTCAAAACAGAGGCCAGATACACAAAGTTTTCTTACAACGAAAAATGTTCGCACAAAAACAAAGTGTAAGAAATCCGTATTCACGAAGCGAAATGATCGCGAAATTTTTCGTAACTTACGAAGGTATTCCAAAACAGCTCCCGAGCTGTATTCCGCACTTTTTTGCAGACATGTCCTGGTCGCTCGCATTTTGCCGCGACAAGCGACGAAAATTTTCTAAATAGTCCTCGACTTCGGGCGCGTTCCGACTTGAAGTAGTGAACGGAAAGAAAGAACTTCAACTACACGCCGATGATTCCCGGAAGCAGTCACAGGAACCACTACGACCGTATCGACGGTGCGGAAAAGGAGCCGAGCTCGTTCAAGGGAAAGGCCTAGGCGCTTCACGCCTGCAGACCGTACGCCCTGCTGAATGGAAGGGCGGAATGTGCCTTTCGCGTGACCTTTTTCGTGTGAATAGCCTGAACAATGACCTCGAATGTATGGTTAGTAGTCTAATTTTGTCCCTCGTCAATCTCGGGACGTTAGGCTGCGGTGACCGACGTTCTCGTCGATTCCATCTTTTTTTTTTTTTTATTTTGATGTAGAACTGAAACAAATGCCGTATAGAATATCCTCACGAGACGTGGTACGTAACATTTTATTTATTGAATGAGCGCGTCTTTTGTATTTAGACGTGGCGATGGGAGGATCCGTCAACACGGATCGAGTTTGAACAGACTTTAGGACTAAAGCACTGTTGGTTAAACGCCTCGGCCGAATGTCACGTCAACGTAGAGTTGCAACTGTCTAGTCTTCTCGTAGTTGACAAAATCGGCTACAGACGGGATCCAATCGCGCATATCCAGTTTAGCGGTCAAGAAGGCGCAAGCGGCAAAGGAAACTGCGGAATTTACCGTGTCGCTTCCTGGCACCAAACGTTCGTTTTCGGAGATCCGCAGCTTCCTGCCAGATTCCCGAGGGCGCGAACAACGCGCGAACAGCGCGGCAAGTTTATTTACATGATTTGCGCCTTGACAGCGAGCTGCGGGCCGTATCCCATTCCAACACACACTATGTGGCCGTCACTTTTACATCGATGTTCTTATCACTGGAATCAATGGACCTTTTTTTGAATCATCGGTTCGAGAGTCAATGATTCTAGTACCCTCTCTCTCTTTCTTCTGGCCGAGCAGAGAGGGAAGATGGTTTCTTCGTGTCGACTTCGGGGCAGAAGATTACGCACGATGGGGACAAAGGCAAGTTTGGGGGAGCCGTATCTAGGTCACAGCGGCTCAACGGGCGAACAGGATGTGGCCGACGTTTTGGGTGTGGAACGGGTGGGTGGGAGAGGCCTTGCGCGCGCGTTGTTTGCTATTTCACCTTCAGTCCGAGCGCAGCGGACTCTAGGAGCCATCCCAGCCAATCCAGCGTGGAGAGAGTGTCATGTGACCTTGAGCTCCCTGCGTCGCTCTGCCCAACGCAATTTTCTCCCGGCGCTGGATTGGCTGGGATAGCTCGTGGCGTCCACTGCGCTCGGACTGAAGGTGGAACGGAGGAACCAAGTCGCGTGTCTAGGTGGCAGTACATATTCCTCTACGTCAACGGAAAAAAACGTCCCCCCCCCCCTTTTTTCAACAAGGGGAGAGGGAGTGCGATCAGGGAGCGCAAGAAAACAAACAAAATGCGAGCGCGCGTCCTGTTTAGCTGTCACCGGCTACGCGTCATCCGTACTTTTGCTTCGCCTGGCGGATGCCGACGTCTTCGTTCATTCGCGCCATTTTGATTTGCGTGTTTTTTTAGAAGGTGGTTGGAAGCGGATCGGGTTCGCCGGTGAACGAAGCGATGCTTGGCACGTAGCTGCAGTCACTAACCAAGATGTGCCCGCCCGATAAAGGTAAGTCGTCCGTTTACATGCACTCGTTCGATGCTGCGTTTTGTGAGGCATGGGCCTGCTAGTTGAGGACGTGCTTTCCTTTTTCTCCTGTTTATGTCAGAGTTTCCTTGCTTTTGTATTTGTGGCATGTGTGCGCGGTGGCGATGCCCGGTTCTCTGAGAGGTCAAGCGGGCACGAGATCGCAGCTTCGAGACGTTATTCTTGCGTGTAGAGCTGGCGTCGTTCAGAGCAACGGGTCTATCGTTTCGCCAAAAAACAGTTTTTGTGGACAGTCGTTGCATGGACTCGCGTTCGTCGACACAACGCTCCATCGACACTCGTTACGCGAATTTAACGGTGTAGGGACATTTCGTCACGCGCGTATCCCGCACGTACTAGCCGCTTCGTGGCAGCAGTCTGAGGCGGCTCATTACAGAAAAAAGGTAATCTGTGCTGTCGATCAAGCAATCTGGCGATGAATCCTCGCGTATCGATAAAACGATCTGTCGATGAAACGTCGTTCGATTGCAAAGCAGCATGCTCGCGCTTATTATCGGCTTCGCTCGCACGTATGGTTATGCAAGGCGATTTTCAATGCGGATGATGGAACGAAGATAGCGCTTCGGGACACGGCAGCATAGAGTTCCTATATAGGTTCCCTATTACTCGCAACTCTGGTTCCCTACGGGAGCCAGAGTTGCGCGTTCATCCCCGTAGCGCCGTGTTTCCTGCACGACATGTTGATCCTGCTCCTCACGCGACTGAATTCTGCGACTGGCGGCGCCGTGCGTTCGAGGCATGAGGCGCGCTCAAAAGCAGGGGTACGTACGGCGGAGCGCGTGCAACCAGTATGGCGTCACGAGGGTCAGCGGCACCCGGGGCGGTAGCCCGCCGCGACCCGCCCCCCCTCCCGCTCTCGTGTCCCGCCGCGACACCCCCTTGAGCGCTGCACCCGGGGTGCCCCCCCCCCCCCCCTCCCCTTGTGACGCCACTGCGTGCAACGTCTACTTTCTTGCATGGCACGTGATCGGATCTCGACGAATAGCGGCGCGGCGGCACGTGGAAAACAGACGCGCAACTCTGACTCCCGTAGGAAGCCTTAACAGAAACTCTAGGGCAGCATAGAGTTCCTGTATAGGCTCCCTACGGGAGCCAGAGTTCAGCGTCTGGTTTCCACGTGCCGCCGCGCCGCTATTTGCCGATATCCGATCACGTGAGGAGCAGACTCCAAATGCCGTGCAGGAAAGCCACCGGTACGGTCACTTCATCGACGGTGCAAGCGCCTCGGTGTATGTACATTCCCCGCTTTTGCCTCCTCTCCTGTTTTCCAGGAGAGGAGGAGGTAGAGCGCGGCGCCGCTATTCGCCGAATTCAGTCACGTGAGGAGCAGACTTGAAGTGCAGGAAAGCCGGCGCTACTGGGATGAACGCGCAACTCTGGCTCCCGTAGGCTGCCTCTGCAGGAACTCTAGGGCAGCATAGAGTTTCTGTATAGGCCCCCTACGGGAGCGAGAGCAGGGTGGCCAGGTATTCGCAGATTAGCCCGTCACATTTTTCTGAGATATATCCTAAGAATAGCCAAATGTCGGGCTATAAAAATAGCCCAACACATAAAATTTCATACAAGGTATCTAAAACATCTTTGGAACACTGGTAAAATGATACATGACATAAGACATTTATTTACAGAAGAAGGCAATAAGAGGATAAAGCGTCCGCATGCATATTTTAGTTTAGCGAAAGAAGGGGGTTCTCAAACATCTGTTAAGCTGTCCCCTCCACCCCTCCCTCCCTCCCTCTGGAAACACCTGCCTCCTCCCTTGTCTGCGGTATTGAATCGCGCCAAAAGAACTTCAGAAAAACAATATCGCTCCTCCGCGACCAACACCAACGAGAGTCCACATATTGTATTTTCACGCGTGTGATTTGGATATTTTCCTTTCATAATCTCTTGAGTTGATTGTTGTTCTCTACCCGGCTCAAAAATATCATGTTTCAAGCTTCAAAACCAAGTGCTTTGAAAATTGTTGAGTATCGGGTATGAAATAGCCCAGGCACGTAGCCAGGATTTTGTTTCGGGGGGGGGGGGGGGGCGCCCATGACAAAATGCTTTATGAGGGGGAGGGGGAGAGGAGCTCCCAGCAAAATGGAAGATTTCGGGGGGGGGGGGGCGAGCCTCATGCCCCCCCCCCCCCTCTGGCTACGTGCCTGAAATAGCCCAGTAATAGCTAATAGCCAACCACTAGATTTTCCCGCCAACTACAAAGATAAGTAGCCCAATCGGGCTGTTTATAGCTCAACCTGGCAACCCTGAGCCAGGGTTGCACGTTCATTCCCGGAGCACCGGCTTTCCTGCACGGGATGGGATTCTGCTCCTCATGTAACTGAATTCGGCGAATAGCGACGCGCTCTTTCTCCTTTCCTGGACAACAGGAAAGGAGGAGAAGGCAAAAGCAGGGGAACGTACGCTGAGGAGCTTGCTACGTTGGCGAAGCGGCCGTATTGGTGGCTTTCCTGCACAGTACTTGAATTTTGCTCCTCTCATGACGGGATCTAGGCGAATAGCGGCGTGTCGGCATGTGGATAACAAACGCGCAACTCTGGCTCCCGTAGGGAGCCTATACAGGAACTCTAGGACAGCATTTACCGGCTTCGGTGTGTGTGGTGCTCAGTTTGGAGTTACTTTGAGAGCTCTATTCGGAAACGTATGCAGTGATTGTACCCGCGAACGCTGGCTTTTACGAAGCTCGAGTTTGGCTAAGCGTGAATTGTCATGTTGGTACCCTACTTGTCAGACTCTTTCTAGGGCAAAATTTGTACATGTTTTATTGCATTTTTCATTCGTGGAGCATACACTTTGTCACACTAGAGCAACAATTAGGTGTTGAAGTGTTAATGATTCAGAAACGCGAGTGTCTCCTTGTGCTTGTAGTATGCAAGTCATCTCACGCACCTGTGAAGTGTGAGATAACATGAGATGCTGAGTTAGCTCATGTGTACTAATGACTCAAATCTCTAACGCACAGGAGAGAAGCTCCGCTTGTAGCACAGATGCCGCCATAGTCCCGAGGCACCGTCTGGCAAGGTAAGCAATCAACTATCCTGCTGATTTGTTTGTTGTCAGATTGTTAAGCATATGTTGTGAAATTAGGCTAGGTGCTTGCTTAGATCACGTGTACTAATGACTCTAATCTCTACAGCAGTGATGCCGTCATTGTCCCGAGGCAACTTCTGGCAAGGTAAGCAATTGACTATCTTGTGGACCCTGTTTTCTTTTTTCTTTTTTTTTCTCTTTACTTGTCAGACTGCTAAGTAAAATTGTGTGACTAGGCTATGTGCTTGTTTAGATCACGTAAACTAATGACTCTAATCTCTGATTCACAGGCGAGAGGCTCTGCTTGTAGCACAGGTGCTATCATAGTCCTGAGGCTCTGTCTGGCAAGGTCAACTACGCTGCAGACTGTTTTTCTTTTTCTCAGGTTGTTAAGCGTATCTTGTGAAACTAGGCTTGGTGCTTGGATAGATCATGTTTGCTAATGACTATTCTCAGTATTTGTATTCCCGAATACTTTTTGGAGTGTCTCTGCCCAGCCCTGGTTTATAGCACATTGATTTATTCTATCATTATTATTATTTTCCAGGTACTTCGGGCAAATCAACCCATCTGAAGGGCGATACAAAAGTGCTACCTGCGGCATTGCACCGAAGTTGCTAACTCTTCAAGTGCTTTGACATCTGTGAGTGTACCGTCCTTCCATTATACTCCGTGTCACTAGTTGTGTGTAGTGCAGGTGAATGCAACGCCATGCGAAGAGAGAAAAGGCGAGCACTATGAAGGCATATGGGAGGGGAGGGCTAGGGGAGAGGGGGAAAGCACTAGGAATGTTAGATATGAGAGGAGGTTACTCTCCTCACCCGCCTTTCTAGTGCTTGCCCTTTCCTCTTTCCGGGCATTGCCTTAGCCTGTACTGCGCGCAAGTAGTGACTCGGAATAGAGTCACCATTGTGCAGATTATGATGCTCTGGCAGATAATAGATAACTGTGAGTAAAATTAATCTGCTCAGTGCTTAGACACGCAGCTCACGACTTGCTTGAACACGGCCCACAGGAGACCAGCTGCAAGCCTCCGTTTTCATAACGAGCATTACAAATGGCATGCATTATAATGATATCATGTCGCTAATTCATTTACGCTCGAAACGTAGCTTTGCTCTTATAACATATTCACATAGTTAATATTTTAACTATTTTTTTATTCTTAGGTGTTTAGTTTCTATTTTTCCTTCCCGTCTTTTTGTAGTATTTAGCACCCGTAGGACAATTCCGCTGGTAGGCTGTAACCACGAGCTCTTTGCTCAAGGATGCACCTCAACTGCATGAACTCTCGCTTGTCAGAAGCAACCACCAAAGATAAATTTATGAGCTCTGGATTCTCGCCCTCAGAAATATCACCATTAAAATAGAAGTATTCTCTCAGACTGGTGCTATCGAAAATTCTCAGAAAAGCAAGAACCGTCGACTGAAGACATTCTTTCAAGACATGTTGAGCTTGAATATATCCTGAGTGAAGTAAGCAACGGGAACAACAGTGTACTCATTCTCTTGTCCTCTTAGAAAATGCCAGTATGCAGGCGGCAGTACCATTTTAATTCTTGTCATTGCATCAGGGAAGGGATAAAAGGAGCGCTACAACTGAATCGCAGCTAAAAATGTCACTGTCGAAATTGCAAGTTACAAAATGTAGAGAGCGCCACGTCCCTTTAACAAATTTCTTCACCCCCCAGCCCCCCCTCCCCCCGTGCCTCACATAAGCCCTCGACCTTTTGGGGGTGGGCTCTCTGGCCTCTACACTCAAATGAGTTTGAGAACACTGTTTTAGATGGTCCAAAGTTTTGTTAAAGGAAGCTTGCATTAGGACACTACTAATGTTGGCATTCGTTTATCTGGTTTGGCGGCCACTGAGAACAAGGTTGCTTGTGGCATTTTTCGGCTAATTGTGCGTTTTATTAGTAAAAATAAACAGAGTTTCATTAATAAACAGGCTGGCATTGTTGAAAACCGCCAAAGTCAGTTCTTTAAATATATTGGAAACTGATGCTTTTTTATCTGTGTTCTCGGTTGGCCAGCCTTCTTGGTTTTTGATAATGCTCCTCAATTAAAGTGTGGGGCCTTGACAGTGTCCTATATGTATCTAATCATGGTATACAATTACGTTTTGCTTTTCAGGAATGCTCCATGGCTCTTCCTGGTGGTCCACACCCAAGGCACAAAACTAAAAGGGTGAGAGATAAGACATGCAAAGAGAAGAAGAAAGGAAACAAGCGACGTTTCTGGCGCATGCCTTTCGTCAGACCACAGAGCAAGCCGCAAGTTTAATGTGTATTTTTGTAGTATACGTTTCATCCTGTGTTTATGAGCAATAAATATGTCAGAACAGGTGCCAAATTTTGTAGCTCATTTTATCAAATATTGCATGATCCTGACAATGTTATATTCGCAGGAATGACACAAAAGCTTTCAATTGTATTTCAGGCAGACAATTAGGACGTCAAAATGATGCCAGACCGTATAATGAAAGGACGATAGAATGTGGGATTGACGGCTTAACTGTATTTCGGGTTGACAAAGGGGACATCAAAATGACACAAAACACCATCATTTGTCGGTTAAAAGCTTGTAAATAGAGCTGCAAAGACATTTTGATAGAAAATGTTCTAGTGTTAGTTTTGTCGACTTCGCACATGTACACCTAAGAATGGGGTTTATCGGTGTTCCCAGTAAGTGAGAAGGGTATGGAAAACGGTATATGAGTACACTTAACAATTGGGTGTAACTGCATTCCCAATAAGTGAAGAGGGTGTGGAAAAAAAGGATATATGTACACCTAAGATTGGGGTGTATTGGTATTCCCAGTAAGTGAGGAGGGTGTTGAAAACGGAATATATGTACACCTAAGAATAGGGTGAATCAATATTCCCAGTAAGTGAGAAATGGAATATATGTACACCTAAGATTGGGGTGTATCAGTATTCCCAGTAAGTGAGAAACGGAATATATGTACACCTAAGAATGGGGTGTATTAGTATTCCCAGTAAGTGAGAAATGGAATATATGTACACCTAAGAATGGGGTGTATCAGTATTCCCAGTAAGGGAGAAACTGGATATATGTACACCTAAGAATGGGGTGTATCAGTATTCCCAGTAAGTGAGAAATGGAATATATGTACACCTAAGATTGGGGTGTATCAGTATTCCCAGTAAGTGAGAAACGGAATATATGTACACCTAAGAATGGGGTGTATTAGTATTCCCAGTAAGTGAGAAATGGAATATATGTACACCTAAGAATGGGGTGTATCAGTATTCCCAGTAAGGGAGAAACGGGATATATGTACACCTAAGAATGGGGTGTATCAGTATTCCCAGTAAGTGAGAAACGGAATATATGTACACCCTGAGGTGGGGTGTGTCTTATACACCCGCTGAGGTGCACATGTGCACCTCAAAATGAGGTGCATGTGTGCACCCCTTTTTGGGGTGTCGCATATATACCCATGGGGGTGTCGTATATGGGACAAGTCACATACACCCCACTGGGTGTAAGTACTACACCCCTTTTTTTTTAGAGTGTAGGGGAAACGATCGGTGCGGCTCCGATAACAGGCGTTTAGGTAAAACGGTATAGGGCTCTAACACGATATTGAGGATGGGGCGCCGTACATCGGGGGCACCTTCGCGCGGCAATAGAGCCTCGTCCGTGGTGGGCCGCACACCGCACACCGTGAAGAGAAAAAAAAAAGAAGAAAGCCTTCCATTTGTTTGAGACTTTTTATGCTGCCTTGTCATCACATTTTTGTCTTAGACTTGAGGGGTAAGCCTTTACCCCTCATTTTTATTTACATATATACGTCTACCAAATGCTACCGAGGGTCCACGGTGAATCCATCGAAGAGGCTCTTCCACGAGCTGTGTCTCGTCAAACTTCTGCTTCTTCTTTCTTGGTGTCCGGTGTTCCTTCAATACTCCCCCTCCTAGATGTCGAAGGCATGGTTTTTGAAGCGCACATGACGTGAAGTGGATGCCTTGCACTTAAGTGGACTGCGAATTGGAAGTGCAGACTTGAGGTTTCTTGTTGAGGAGCTGTTGAGTTGCGCAGTATGTGCGGGCTTGAGTCGGCTAATGGATACGAAATTTTTTCTTGCACCAAAGTCGACTTGGAAGGTCTTGGGGTAACGTCGAAGGACGGGGTACGGGCCATCATACCGCGCGTCCAAGGGTTTTCGTACTGCGTCACGTCTAACGAATATGTGTGTGCACTTCGTCAAATCAGAACTGACAAAAATATTGTCGTTAGGAGGAACTCGGGTCGGTGGCGGAGCTAACTCCCTCATGGTTTGTTTGAGACGGACAACGTAGTTTCGTGCGTCGGGAACGGCATCGGTTATAGTGTTGTGAAAAAACTCACCGGGGAGGCAGAGTGTCGTGCCGTAAGTGAATTCAGCGGGTGTTCCCGTAAGGTCAGCTTTGTAGACCATGCGAAGGCCAAGCATAACAAGAGGCATTGCCTCAAACCAGTTGCCTGATTTAATCCGCGCTTTAAATGATGTCTTCAGCTGTCGATGAAATCTTTCGACCATTCCGTTGGCAGCGGGATGATACGCGGTCGTGCGAATTCGGGATACTCCGAAGAGGCGCAGAAGTTCAGCAAACAGTTGGGACTCAAATTGACGGCCTCAGTCGGTTGTTACAGTGTCTGGCACACCAAAACGCGATACCCACGATGTTACGAAAGCCGAAGCAACTGATTCCGCAGTTATGTTTGTTAAAGGCGTTACCTCAGGCCAACGGGTGAATCGGTCTATACAGGTTAGAATATATACAAATCCATGTGATGGATGGAGGTAAGGGACCAACAATGTCGATGTGGACATGGGAGAATCTGGCATCCGGAGGTTTGAAACGGGAGACTGGAGCTATTGTATGTCTCTGGATTTTAGTTGTCTGGCACTTGTGGCACGTTCTTGCCCATTCGCGTACGTCGGTGTTCATTTTCGGCCAGACAAAACGCGATGTGACCAATCGTTGAGTTGCACGAATACCTGGATGAGCCAGCGAATGCAGTGAGTCGTAAACAGGACGACGGAATTCGTTAGTGAGGAATGGTGAAGGCGTGCCTGTGGAGACGTCAGAGGTCACTACTTTGTTACATCCGGGAATTCGGACGTCTTCGAGTATAAGGGCTGTACTTCCAGAGCGTAGATGTCGAAGTTCTTCATCGTGTTTTTGTGATTCGGTGAGACGACGAAAATCGATGTGATGCAAGAGGTTTGTCTCAGCGGACTGTATACTGACACGGGATAAAGCGTCGGCCGCTGGGTTGTTGGATCCCTTCACGTGTCGCACATCTGCCGTAAATTCTATGATGAAAGCCATTTGCCTAATTTCACGTGGTGAATAACCATCTCTGCCAGATGTTAAAGCAAAAGTCAGAGGTTTGTGGTCGGTTAATTTGTGAAAAATGCGACCCTCAAGAATGTACCTAATACCAATGTCAGACGGCATTCTAAAGGACCTTTTCACTAAGCTCCTTTAAAAAATTCGGCCAATCAGCTCGCGATGTGGAGTGCGCACGTGCTCTGTGGCGCGCGCACGTGCTCTACAGCGTGCGCTGGTTCGCCGATTTTATAAAGAAGCTTAGTGAAAAGGACCTTTAATACGCCGTCTGACAGGGGTATTAAATGCTTGATGGCTAGGTAAATAGCTAGGAGCTCTCGCCCAAACGCGCTGTATTTCTGTTCGGTTGGACGTAATTTTTTTTAGAAAAACGAGAGGGGTTGCCGGTGTTGCTCAACCTGTTGCTGTAGGACTGCACCGACCCCTTCCTCGGACGGATCAGTCATGATGCGTGTTGGGGCGTTAGGCACTGGGTGGTGGAGCATTGTAGCATTGGATAGATCAGTTTTGATTGTCTCAAATGCATGCGATCTGTCCTCTGTCTAAATTATCTCTTGTTTCGGATTGTGCTTTGTAGACAAGATATCGGCAAGCGGTTGGGTTGTTGTGGCGCATTGAGGGAGGAACCGTCTAAAGAAGTTGATCAGGCCGAGAAATGCTCGCAGCTGTTTGATGGTGGTTGGTCTCGGGAAATTGACAATCGCCTCAACCTTGTCAGGCAGTGGTTTTACTCCGGAACTACTAAGGTGGTGCCCCCAAAATGTTAATTCGGAGACGCCGAATGAGCATTTTGCAGGGTTAATGACGAGACCATTGTCTGTTAACCGTGTGAGAAGAAGGCGAAGATGCTCGATGTGTTATTCTTCCGTCTTGCTTGCTACTAGAAGGTCGTCTAAGTACGCAAAGCAAAAATCTAACCCCCGTGTGACTTGGTCAATAAAGCGCTGAAACGTCTGTGCGGCATTTCGGAGTCCAAACGGCATTCGAACGAACTCATACAAGCCGAAAGGTGTGATTATTGCTGTCTTTGTGATGTCATTGGGCTACACAGGTATTTGATCATATGCCTTGATCAAATCGATTTTTGAGAAAATAGTTGTGCCATGTAGATTGTGGGAAAAATCTTGGATGTGAGGTATGGGATATTTATCGGACGTTGTGACATTATTCAAAGCTCGATAGTCCCCGCATGGGCACCAATCGCCGGGTGTGGCTTTAGGCACCATGTGGAGCGGCGAGGACCAAGAGCTTTTCGATGACCGTATAATTCCCAGCTCTAGCATATGGTCAAACTCCTGCCTCACAATTTTTAGTCGTTCTGGAGCTAGTCGACGAGCGCGAGCGTAGATCGATGGTCCGGCTGTGACAATGTGATGAGTGATGTCATGCTTTAGAGGACGTATCACGTTGCATGGTCGAGTGAGGTCAGGAAATTCGTCTAGAAGTTTGTTGTAGATGTTGCTCGGAGGTGGTGCGAATACTGGGCGAGGTAGTGTAGTGACTATTCCTGCTGCAGCGAGACGTGTCGTGGGGTCAAAGAGTTGTGAGTTTTGAATTTCCACCCAGAATCCGAAGAAGGACAGGAAATCTGCCCCCAAAATAGGGTGATTTACATCAGCCACAAGAAAAACCCATCGGAAAATGCGCCAAAACCCGAAATCAAGTGTAAGCGACTTCTGACCGTACGTGGTAATGCTGGATCCGTTTATTGCTTGAAGATTTGATGTGGTGTTTTTAGTCTTGCGTTCTGTTGGAGAAGGTGGTATCACGCTGACTTGTGCTCCAGTGTCAACCAAAAATTGTATCTTGGTGTGTTTTTCCACGATGATAAAGAGGTGACCTGTGGGCTTGAGCACTTGACCGGTCACAATTAGTAAGAGCTGCGGGCGTTTTCCTTTGACCAACTGCAAGGAGGGGAGCAGTGGTGCACTTGGGCTCCAAACGTTTTATGGTTCCAGCAGAGTTGCTGTTCCCTCGATGGACAAGGTGAAGGGAGACGTTTTGCTCGGGGTGGTTCAGGCGCACGTGAGTAACGCTGTCTTATGGCAGCCACCTGGTTCACCAGCATCGCGACGTTTTCTTGTAGGTGTCTGAATTCTTCGGGAGTCGGACCCGAGGTGGAGAGCCGCGGCTGCTGCCAGTCGCTGGTGGATTGCACGACAGCTTGGATGTTGTGGGGCGCTGCATCAAGGAGCTTGTCGGCTAGTTCGGCAAGGTCGTCGATGCAAATATTGCCAGAAATGGTTAAAATCATGCGCACATTGGAGGGCAACCGCTGCAGAAAAAGTTGACGTAAGATAGAAGTGTCCATGGCCGACGCCTGGCTTCCTAGAAGTTGTTTCATACGACGAAGGAGTTGAGAAAGTTTTCTGTCCCCGAGTTCCTCAATCGTGAGTAGCTGCTGCAGCCGACGGTGCTCTGAAGCGATTGTTCGACGGATCAACTCATTCTTTACGTGATCATAGGGATCTTGGGCGGGGGGAGAAATTACTATGTCACGTACCTCCGAGGCCTCGGTTGAAGACAGTGACGTGACAACTTCTCAGAATTTCGTCGTCTGAGAAGGGATGTTCCGGCGAGCGAACTCTTGTTCGATCTGAGCAAACCAAAGTTCCGGGTCCGCTGGCCAGAACGCCGGGAGCCGTCGGGTGACTGAAGCGAGTTGTTGAGTTAAGCGACTGGTTAACTCGTGCTGGTGTTGGTCTTCGTCAGCTTCAGCCATGTCGTACGGTGTGGTCTCTAAGGCCTCAGGCGCCCACGGAGTTCTGAGACATGATAAGTGGAGGTCAGGGTACTGGAGCGGGGAGGCCTGACGGTGCTGGAGGCGTAGTAGATCACGTCCGGGTCACCACATGAGGGGTAAGCTTTACCCCTCATTTTTATTTACATATATATATCTACCAAAGGCTACCAAGGGTCCACGGTGAATAGATTGAAGTGGCTTTTCCACGAGCTGTGTCTCGTCAAGCTTCTGCTTCTTCTTTCTCGGTCTCCGGTGTTCCTACGGGCTCGATGTAGCCGCTTCGCACTAGACTGCCAGCAGGCCTGGGTGGAATCGAGTGGCTTGTTTGTAGACGCTATCGTTTTGCTACCAGCGATTCGTGTCGCAGTGGGTTGACGCATGTATACACTCTCAGCAGTGCCAGGATTGAATTCCAGGCACGGTATGCGAGGGAATCCCGGGCTGTTGTTTTCATTTCAACTGGACTCCTGAAAGTCAGCCCTTGCGAATCAATGCCACATTGGGTAATTTGGTGCTGAGGACGTCCACCATATCCGACGCACATTTGATATCTCATGTAGCCGGCCCTCGAATTTTGTAAACAGTTGCATCATGGTGCTTGACGAGGCCTCCAACCCCATCGCAAGCGTTCTTGCCTCCCAGTAGCGGAAACTTGCCACTTGGCCGATAGGTACTCGGTCTTGGCGAGCTCATTAAGTTGGTACCTATTCTTGAAGTAGCTTGCTCCGCCGTCACTGACCTACATAAAATGTGCGTAGAAAGGAGCAACGTCCTCAAGCCACTCGTGAATTTTCCCAAGGCCGTAGCATGCGTGGGCGGAATCGTGGCTGGTGTCATCACTGATCAGAGCGCAGCTACAAGTTCCTTTATTGGTTGTCACTACGCATGAAGTCGCATGTGTATATCTTCTCCAATATATGGCAACCGAAGAGGGTGTGCCCTCTAACGGTTTCGCCTACCTCCTTTTCTACCAATCAACGCACCCCTTTTTGTGACGTGATCCTCTCGGTGACTGTAGTGTAGCCGATTGATTAAGCAGAGTAAGCAGGGAACGCCGACATAGCAGTACCGTTCGCATCGTCTTCTTCGTTCTTTATTGACCTCATCACTTCTTTCTTCACATCAAACACTACATTTCCCCCTCTTTTTAAGGAAATATACGCATAAATATAAACAAACTAAAAGAAGAAGTACTAAAATGAACGAACTAAACTTAATCAGTTCTGAGTGCAATGATTATGGCACTGTGTGCCCAAATCTTTCTGGAGGCCTTCGCTCTCTGCAGCTCCGACGAAGGGGCTGCGTTTGCTGCGTTTGTGGTCCTTGCTGGTCAACGTCTGGTGCATTTGACATCAGCTGTTCTCTCGCCAAAGAGAAATTGTCTGGCTGGAGTGTATTATCTGCTTGGAACCACGAAGTCGCTGGTGACAGGCTGTTCTCTTCCTCGGAAGTAATCTGTGGCAGGACTTCCCGTGGAACTTTGGAGAGCTTACTGGCGTTCCAAACCTTGAAATCATCGAGCAGGAAGGCATTTTGTCCTCGGTGATCTAGTATTTTTCGTGGTTATGAATATCGTAAGTCACCTTTAGCGTGATGACCTGGTAATTTTACACGTACATAATCGCCTGGCTGAAGGGCAGGCATGCGTGCGCCCCTCTTGTCGTCCACGTACGTTTGTGAAGCGCGCTGATGTTTCTTGACTCGTTCTCTCAGCTCACTCATTGCTGCTGTCGGATCAGTGGAGAAGTTTTCCGATGGCCATCCGACAATATTCAGCTTCGTTCGGGGGTGTCTGTTGTGCAACAAATATGCAGGTGATACGCCAGTGGTTGAGTGAGGCGTTGCACGGTACACTCCGATGTATTCAGTTAGAGCTTCCTCAAGGTTTCGTTGCTCAAGTAGTGCCAGTTGGATAAATCCTTTCATAACTCGGTTGAATCTCTCGATTAAGCCGTTTGCCTGCGGGTAGTATACGGATGAAAAACTGTGACGAATGCCACGTTCCCGTAAGAAATCCTCAAAGTCTGCCGATGTAAATTGGCTTCCGTGGTCGGAGACAATCTCAGTCGGATACCCTTCACGACTGAAGAGAGTCAACAGGAATGTCGTCACTGTGTCAGAAGTCACAGTACTGGCAAAAGCAATTTCAGGCCAGCGGCTGAAATAATCCATGACGGTTATAACAAATCGATGGCGCTGTGCTGCCCTCTCGATTGGACCAACAATGTCAATACCAATCTTCTCCCAGGGATGCGCGGGAAGTGGTATGGGATGCAGAGGAGCCGGAGATGTCTTTGCAGACTTGTCTGCTGTCTGGCAGATCAGACAACCTCGAACAGCGTGTTCCACTTCGGCATCCATGGCTGGCCACCAATACCACTGTCTCATCCTTTGTTTTGTTCGTACTATTCCCAAGTGCGAGTCGTGACCCAGGGTGATGACCTTGGTAGTCATCGTAGATGGGACGACAACCCGTTCTCCACGTAGAAGTATGCCATTCACCTCTGAAAGCTCAGATTGCACTTGGTAGTATGGTAAAAATTCAGTACCAAGTTTACCTTTCGATGGCCATGCTGTAGCAAGAAAATGCCTAACTTTTTGAATCACAGCATCTGCAGATGTTGCAATCTGGATGTCCTCCTTGGAGATATGATGTTGAGTTATGGCCGAAATAACTTCCTCATCCAGATTATCAGGTGATGATGAAGGTAATGGTAGTCGTGAAAGAGCATCTGCGACGACGTTGTCCTCACCCTTCTTGTAGCACACAATAAAGTTATAGTTCAGTAGACGTGCGGTCCATCGAGCGATTCTGAGTGGACGATGACCCGTGCCTTGAGAGCTCAATAAGGTGGTAAGTGCTTGATGGTCCGTGTAGAGGGTGAATGGTCTTCCCTAAAGGTACACATGCCAATGTTCTAGAGCCCAAACAGATGCGAGCGCTTCCCGTTCTCCAACAGAGTATTTGCGTTCTGCTGGTGAAAGTGTTCGTGACGCAAAGGCAACGGTTCGAAGGTTGGGTCCACTAGCTTGCTGGAGGACAGCGCCAATTCCGTATCCAGATGCGTCTGTAGTAACAAGTACTGGCAATTCTGGATTGAACATGGAGAGTGCGTTGCAGTTGGAGATCAGCACTTTAATCCTCTCGAAGCACAGCTGCGCTTCGTTTGTCCACACGAATGCCTTCTCACCACGCAGTAGATCTCTCAGCGGTTCAACTTCGTCCGCATAATTACGAAGAAATCTTGAGTAGTATCCTGCAAGTCCTAAAAAGGAGCGCAGGGAATGAAGATCCGCTGGCATAGGGGCGTCCTGTATAGCTTTGACGTTCGCATGCAGAGGAGTTATACCTTCTGGAGCGACAGTATGTCCAACAAACGTCAAGCTCGGGACTCCAAAGACACATTTGTCATTGAGTTTTAAGCCAGTTTCAGAGATGCGCTGCAGAACCTTCAACAGGTTCTTTGCGTGGTCATCTGCGTCGGAACCGAAGATGATGATGTCGTCAAGATAGCAAAGGACACCACTACATCCGTGAAATATGTCGGACATCATCTTCTGGAACGCTGAGGGCGCAGATGCCAGGCCAAAGCATACTCTTTTGAAGCGGTAAAGGCCTTGGTGCGTTATAAATGCAGTGAGGTCACGGCTTTCCGGTGCAAGGAGGACTTGATGGTAAGCTGCTGTTAGGTCCAGTTTTGAGAATACCTTGGCCCCATTTAAAGCATTCAGCAGCTCTTCCGTGTTTGGTAGTAGAAAGCAATCTACAACGATTGCTTTGTTTGGAGCACGGAGATCCACGCAGAGCCGTAGCTTCCCATCTTTTTTTCTAACAACGACAATGGGCGATACCCATTCAGATGCGCTGATCGGTTCGATAATGTCCATTTTCAGTAAGCGTTGAAGTTCTTTCGATACTTCATCCCGAACCGTAAGTGGTAATCGACGGAGTTTTACAGCAACAGGTGGGACTTCTTTCTTCACCTTGACCTGATGTTCGTATCCCTTTGCCAGACCTATTCCTGGGGTGAACAGGTGGGCATAAGTAGAGTCCACGATGTAAGTCAAGTCCGTTGAAACTGGAGCCGACGTTTCCATACACTGTAGAGTGGATCCTTCAATGCGGAGACGCAAAGCAGAAAGTCCATCCAGTCCCATCAGTGTTGTCCCTTGTGACACGACGTAAAGCACAAGTGGTGCCGAGGAACCCTGGTACGTGACAGTTGCCGCAAAACATCCATGTAATGGGATGCGCTGCCTTGAGTAGTTCTGTAGTTGCACTGCAGCTGGTTGAAGTGGGTGCTTGGTAGAAAATTTTTTTTGGTAGGTTTCGTGTGAAATAATAGAAACCGCAGAACCAGTGTCCAAAAGGAACTTGATGTTTTGATCTTCCACTTGCATTGTCACATAGATTCCGGAGTTGCGAACTTCTGCAACTTCCAACACTTTTGTGACAGGATCGGTTTCTTTTCGTGTCTCACACAAACACAAGGTTTCGTTGTTACTGGTGGTGTGAGAGCTAACCACCTCCATCGCTGACGCCATACTCCGACAAACAGAGCTTAGGTGTCCTTGCGTTTTGCATTTTGCGCAAATCTTGTTCTTTGCTGGACAAGTAGCAGCATTTGCTAAGTGATCTGCTGAGCCGCAACGGTAGCATGTTTTATGTTGACGGGCTGAGGACTCAACTCCTTGTTGATATTTTTGCTTGGAGTTCTTTCCTCTGACTTTTCGTAGCTTTTGGACAACCGCAGGGGAGTCCGCAGTGACTTGCACTTCCTTCTTGGACTGCTCCACGCTGCGTGCCAATTTTAAAGCCTTTTCAAGGGTAAGTGCAGAGCCTTCCAGGAGGAGTCGTTCCCGGACGTGTGTCATGGAAGCTCCTTCTACCAGTTGGTCTCGTATTGCCTCATCCGGTGACGAGCCAAAATTGCAAGTTTGTGCAAGTCCTCGTAATGCAGTGAGGAACTCATCAATTGTTTCGCCTCGAGCTTGAGTACGTTGGCGAAACTTGCGGCGTTCTGTAATTACGTTGTACGTCGCTGCGTAGCGTGCCTCCAGAGTCGCAATAGCATCTTGATACACGTTAGTAGTAGAGGTAATACTTGACGTGGACGCAGTAGCACTTGACGTGGATGCCGTTGCAGTAGGCAGTGTAGTAATGGAAGCGGCAGAGACGTGAGGCAACGTGAAGAAGACTCGCTGACCTTCTGTTCCTAAGGCATGTAGCAGTAGTGCCTTTTTCCGTTTCGGTGTAAGAGAATCCTCGTCGACGCAGTCAAGGTAATTTTCGAACATGCGCCGCCATTGGTCCCATGGGACCGCAGGTCTCCCAGGCCGTTCAAGAAACGAAGGAAGCGGCGGCAGCGTTGCGTTTCGAGCGAACGTCCTTCTTCAAGTGATAGATACGAAACACGGCGAGGAACAAGGAAAGGGTCGTATACGTCACAAGAAAAGGGGGCTATGCATTTGTTACTCATCGATTTTTTGTTTCTTCCACGAAGATGGGCGTCCGCCCAAAACTTCGTGAATTTTTCCCGTCCACGTCCTATTTATTGTAGCACAATAATGGGGAATTGTAGTAGACCGTTTCCGCAGCCCTCTAAGCACCTGGACAGCGCTCCGTAATCCGCCACAAGACCTTAAACTATGCAGATAAGGCTGGCGGCGCGCATGCGCAGGTGCGGCGTTTTTTTTCAGGGATACCGTAGCGCAGGAGAAAAACGGTCTACTACAATTCCCTAATATCTCTTTCGTGATTACGTGCCCAAGCTCATTGTTCACGGCAGCCCCATTCTCTTACACGCTGAGATAAACATCTGCTATCGGAGCCACTTCGGTTGATTCCTTTGCTTGGCGTACACAGAGACGCCACACGCCGACTACAGAAAATGTACCCTGCGAAGCGTGCGAAAGGCTAGCCTCTCTCGATTGCTCCGGCCTATGCGTATTTTTTTAAATCTTGTACAAAGAAAAATAACTTGTTACAAATTATCACTTAGAAACTATCGCCCACCCCTGCGCTGCCACTCTGACCACCCTGGAGTACTTTTACGGGCTGTAAAAATATTAACTTGCCAACTACGGGTATGTATAAGACACACAAACAACGCAATAATTTTTTGCACATCATGTGCATAGATATCATTGGCGTTAATTTGGAAGAGCTAAAAAAAATCGAAGATAGCATTTTTATTTTAAAATGATTTGCAAAAGGCTGCATATTTAGTAAAATGCCTCCATTTGAGCGTTTCTCGTAAGCTTTTCCTGCTAATCAGGACAACAATAGTTATAGCCATATTGAGGACAACACGCTGGCAAAGTTTGAAAATCCTGGCTTGAATAAATGCCGAGGAAAAAAAATATAACTTGGGCAGTATTGTGCAATGTGCCGTCTATGCGATTTTTTATTTCAAAATAACGACGTCGATATGTCGTGATAAATAATTTGTGTCAACCATCCCCATTAGGGCCAGTAGCCACAACACAATTTGGGGGAGAGCTGCTTGAAATGCCAATTTGGCGAAATCCGCAGACAACGCTTCAGATTGAGCAGGTGTTTCTGACTTTCTTTCTTGAAGGCAACTTTGTTTTTTTCCTAAAACAAAGACCGGTTCCGTTTTTCTGGGCATTGAGGCAGCAAGATGCATTTTTCTGGTCAAAATTAAAAACTGTCACCGGACACGGTCGGCCGTTCTTATCTGAAGACAGAGTCGTCCTCGAGAAAACTGCCGTGGCATAACATAACACAACTGCGTGCACATTTGACGTACACATATCGAGCTAGGTGGCCTCTTCACGTTTTATTTATGTACAATACGCCTGCAAAATCACATTTTAATGCGTTCTTTTAGCAAAGAGGAAAATTGGACCCTTTACGTAACATATTGTTGTGCAAGACGAAGACTCACACCGTAAAGAGTGATGTGCAAAACGAAGACTTGCAAATACAGCAAGGAAGAAGAAGATGAGTGTGTGCCTGTGGGGGAATGGACGCCATTAAAGGCTGACGGCGAACCTGACGAAACAAAGCCTTCGAATTGCCTTCTACCACAACAACTGGTGTCAGAAGTGGGATCATGGAAACCCGAAGCACCGCCCAGGGGAATCAGCACCAGGTCTTGGAAGCTATCAACGCTTTGAAGGATTCACTAGACAGTCTCTACGAAGAACACACTCGCCATCGGGAAGAACATCGGGAAGCCTTCGCTGAATTGCGGCGAGAGGTGGCTGCTCGACTCCAAACTCATAGTGAACCTGAAGCTTCACCGCAGCTTTCGGGATCTCAAGGCGTAATGCCAGCACTGCCATCATCTGGTGAGGCCGCCGAAACTATGCCTGATGACAGCAGCGGTTCCCGGACCTCACCCATCGACCATGTCGGGGACCACGCAGTCGTAACAGATCCCCTGTCGTCGCAGCAAAGGACTTCATCTGAGGAAGCAAGCCAGCAGCAAGAACTACAGGGCCAAATCGCCCCAAAGATGATCGTTAAACTGGACACATACGATGGACGCCACCCCTGGGGTACCTTCCGGACGCACTTCGACGTAGTGGCAGACATTAATGGATGGAAAAATAATTCACGAGGAGTTTTTTTGGCGTCAGCACTTCGAGGGGCAGCACTGGAAGTACTGCAAAATCTACCCGCAAATATACAGAGAGACTACAACTCTCTCGTGAATGCTCTGGAGGGCCGCTTCGGTGACAAGCATCTGGGGCGACTAACGCTACGCTCCGTACACGTGCACAACAAAAAAATGAGTCCCTGGCAGAACTTGCGACAGACATCGAGAGACTGGCACGCCATGCCTATGAAGGTTGTGCAGCCTCAACACTTGATATGGTTGCAGCTGGGCACTTCGTGGATGCTATTTCTGACTCGGAGGTACAACAGTTCGTGCGCCTTTCGTCACCTGGTTGCATGCGTAATGCTGTTGCGCGAGCCATGGAGGTGGAAGCAGCTAGGGGAGCTGTCAGAGCTGCCCGTCGGGTATCTGCCGCCGTTGAGTTCCCACCTGCCCCGCCAACTCGTCAGCCTGCTCTGCGGCATGAGTGCAAAACATCGGTGGCACCTGCGCGTCGTAGATCCCCACCCACATGCTGGAGCTGTGGCAGACAAGGTCACCTGCAGCGCTATTGTAACTGGCATGGTACCGAGACAGGGCTGCAAGGAAACGAGGACTCTATGACGGAAAACTAGTGTCAGCCGAGCTTACCGGCCAAGACTCGGCTGAACTGAAAAACAAGGAGCCGGTAACTGCATTCCAGGTGCATAAGTTGCGTGCCGACAAAGACGTGCTTTTCGTAGATGGGCCACTCGAGGGTATTGCATGTAGTATGCTTGTGGACACTGGGGCAAACGTCACCCTAGTGAGACCTGATATATTCAACCAAAATAAAGGGATCTCTAGAATCGTACAGACGTCTCGCTGAATGCTCACTCCGTACAGCCACAGGCGATATAGCACCAGTCACGGCGTCAGCTCAGCTCATGTTCCGTTTTGGTAGTCAAGAATTTTCACATGTGACTTATGTCGCTGATATATTTGAATAATGTATCCTGGGCCTCGACTTTCTCAAGGAACACGGTTGCTCGATGGATCTAAAGAATCAGACACTAAATCTGAGCGAGGAAAGCATCATCCTGTGCAGCAGACGAGCGCTCTTGAAAAATAATGGTGGATTCCTCATCTTTTCGAAGTCAACTGTTGTTTCCCCGCAGTGTGAAACCATCGTTTGGACAACTGATGGCAATTGCTGTTCTGAAGGTATCGCGGTCGCTGAAGGAGATGAGGCTTGTGACAACATACCAGGTGTCATTGTCGGAAAAACACTTGTGAATTTTAGCGATGAGCGCGTCCCTATCCGTATTACCAACCTAACGGATAAAGCGATAAACATCAAGAAAGGTTGTCGAATGGCGACTTGGTGTCACGCTGTGAGCCTTAGAAGCCCGAGAAGAGAAACTACCAACGCGAAGCAAGATGGGCTGCTAATGTCTTTGCTGGAACTAGCAGACCGCTCCAAGCAGCACCTCAGCCAACCGCAACAAGAGTCCCTCTTGAATTTAATCAACGTCTACAGAGATGTCTTCGCTTGCTCCCCATCAAAGATCGGGCGCACGAGTGCTGCTCACCACCACATAGATACTGGTGATGCTATTCCGATCAAGCAAGCACCTCGGAGAATTCCGCTCGCTAAGAGGAATGAGGTCACTGAGATGGTCCAGGATATGCGAAAACAGGACATCATTGAGCCCTCATCTAGTCCATGGGTCTCCCCTGTAGTATTCGTAAAGAAGAAAGATGGGAGCATGAGGTTTTGCGTGGATTATCGTAGACTGAACAACGTCACGAAAAAGGACTCCTACCCTCTTCCTAGGATCGACGACACATTTGATGCAATGGCCGGTGCCTCCTGGTTTTCTACGCTTGATCTCAGGAGTGGCTATTGGCAAGTTGAAATGAAACCCTCAGACCGTGAGAAGACAGCGTTTACCACAGGCGATGGTTTGTGGCAATTCAAGGTAATGCCATTTGGCCTTTGCAACGCGCCAGCGACTTTCGAGCCCCTTATGGACAAGGTTCTTCAAGGTTTGCCCCTCAATGTGTGTCTGGTATACCTTGATGACATATTGGTGCACGGAAAGACTTTTGAAGCTGCTCTTCATCATCTGTCAGACGTCTTTGAGCGCCTAAGAAAGGCGAACCTAAAATTGAATCCCAAAAAATGCTCGCTATTCCAGAAAAGAGTTCGGTACTTAGGCCACATTGTCTCTGAGAATGGGATGGAGACAGACCCCGACAAGACGGACTGTATTCGAAACTGGCCCCAACCACACAGTCATCGTGAACTCAAGAGTTTCTTAGGCCTATGTACCTACTACCGACGTTTTGTCAAAAAATTTGCTACCATGGCCAAACCACTCTACACGTTGACAGAACAGAACACGAAATTTCACTGGAACATGCAGCTGAGGAGGCTTTTCTTCAACTCAAGAATACCCTTACTTCACCTCCTATTCTCGGAGTTCCCCATCCGAATCGTCAGTTCGTCCTGGACACGGATGCAAGTAACGTTGGTGTGGGTGCAGTCCTGTCACAGTTAGAGGATGGAACTGAACGGGTAATTTCGTACTACAGTCAGGTATTAAAGAAAGCGGAACTAAACTACTGCGTCAGAAGAAAGGAGGTGTTGGCCGTAGTTAAAGCTGTAGGTCATTTTCACCATTACCTCTACGGCAAGCACTTCCTCTTAAGGACCGATCACGCGTCCCTCACCTGGCTTTTGAATTTTAAGAACCCTGAAGGACAAGTTGCAAGGTGGCTGGAGCGTTTACAACAGTACCAATTTAATGTCCAACACAGAGCTGGTAGGAAACACATGAACGCCGATGCACTCTCGCGAAGGCCTTGCTCACGAAAAGATTGCCACCCGTGTCTTGATGCTGAAGCGCACTCCGACCTCAAAAGCACGGATCCACCGTCTCAGTCAGCGGTCACGCGACAGGCGGTGATCACGCGTCCATCAACCGAAGACGATCCCGCTGACTGGAATGACGAAACCTTGCGTATGCTTCAAAGAGAGGACGACAATATTCGGCTTGTTATACAATGGAAGCAAGAAGGCGAAAGGCCGGATTGGTACCTGGTTGCACCACACAACCATGTCGTCAAAGCCTACTGGGCTCAATGGGATTCTCTCCTCATACAAAACGGCCTCCTGTTTCGCCGCTGGGAAAACAACGATGGAGTGAACGTTTCCCTTCAACTTGTCCTGCCTCAAGTGCGAGTCAAAACTGTGCTGCAGGTACTCCATGACAGTCCTACCGGCGGACATTTTGGGGTACACAAAACTCTACAGAGAGTGCGTGACAGATTCTACTGGGTTGGCGCCAGCCGTGACGTGCGCGAATGGTGCAGAGGCTGTGACCACTGCACATCGCGCAAAGGACCTCCCTCTCGTTGCCGAGGACAGATGAGGACCTACAACGTTGGTGTGCCGTTTGAGCAAGTAGCTATTGACGTCGTAGGGCCACTACCAGAAACAAGAGAGGGAAATCGGTATCTAATAGTAATTGCAGACTACTTCACAAAGTGGCCAGAAGCTTTCCCTGTTCGTAAGTACGACGCAGCAACCATCACTCGCATCTTGCTTACCGACATCGTATCGAGGTACAGAGTACCCCTAGAAATCCATTCTCACCAGGGACGCACTTTTGAGTCGCAAACCTTCAAGAATTTGTGCACAGCACTTGGCATAAAGAAAACTAGAACAACACCATTACATCCACAGTCGAACGGTATGGTGGAGAGGCTCAACCGGACCCTTAAGCAATACCTATCCCTCTTCGTCAACAAGCACCAGGACAACTGGGACAAACTGGTTCCCCTCTTTTTACTTGCCTACCGTTCTGCTGTCCACGCAGCAACAGGGTACACACCATCAATGTTGCTCATGGGGAGAGAGCTAAGAATACCTGCGGACATTATGTTCGGTACTCCGGCGCCACCACCACGGGAGGCAATACGTGAAAATGTTCACTTGGACCACGCTCTCGATTTACGCAAGAAATTGGAACGTGTCCATGACTTCGCACGAAGACATTTACAACTCAGCAACAGCCATGCAGAGACTCGCTACAATCGAAACGAATCCAGCCACCAACTGGAACCTGGAGATTTGGTGTGGCTATACAGACCAACTAGAACCAAAGGTCGTAGTCCAAAACTACAACAAAACTGGGATGGCCCCTACGAGATCATCAAGAAACTGAACGATGTCGTCTACCGGATCCGCCATGTTAACAGCCATAAACCTCAGACAGTCTACTACGATCGTCTCGCACCATACCACCCTAAGTGAACACTTATGCGGGCCTCGGGACGAGAGCCTCTACAGAGAGGGGTGCAGTGTTGTGCAAGACGAAGACTCACACCGTAAAGAGTGTTGTGCAACACGAAGACTTGCAAATACAGCAAGGAAGAAGAAGATGAGTGTGTGCCTGTGGGGGAATGGACGCCATTAAAGGCTGACGGCGAACCTGACGAAACAAAGCCTTCGAATTGCCTTCTACCACAACAATATTTTTGTACCTTTACTTTTTTGAGTACAAAGGAGGGATCTTAGTAGTCGAGGAGAAGTAATCAAACTTAGGAACGACTATAGAGACACAACAAGAAATGTAGAAACAAAAACTGGTGGTCAGTCAAGTGCAAAACAAGCACACAGGAGATTTTTTTCACATTGCGCGGTCGCAGTGTAATATTGCAATTATGAAATTCAGCTAAATTTGGAAAATAGACGCAAGTGGAAGCGTTCTCAATTGAAAGAACGCATGTTGTTCCTGTTCTCACTCAGAATACTGTAACGGGACTTCGTCCTTCCTCCAAAATCCAACACAGTGAAGACGATAACGAGTTAATGTTTCAAAAGCCTGCGCATAGAATGATAACATCATGTCCCTTGATTGCAGATTAGCGCAGTCTTCAGGCACAGGACCGGCCAAGTTGAAGCACTGGAGGCGGTCACAAACTGGAGTCGATAAGACTGTTTGGCGAGCCGACCAAGTCTTGCCCTAGAACATATAAATGGCAGATTGGTTAAAAGCAGAGTCAATAATTTTGTTCAATGCAGGACACCAAGCAACAGGTGCGAGCTTTCATGAAAATTGCAAACTAGGCAATGATAGCGACGTACTTTGTCCCTCGAACACATGGGCATCTGGAAGCAACCTGTTTACATTAGAAGCTATACGTTTATTCAGTGTGTGGTTCACACCAACCTGAAGTACACAAAGTGACTCCATTAATTGCGGCAATCGCACGATTCTGATAAAGTGAAAATGTACATCACTTGCGACAGAAACCACGACTAAACGGGGACGTCATAAAAAAAGTGCTTACCTCTGTATTTTGGTTCTTCTCTTTGGGAAGGCCAGCCGATTGACATATCGCAACTGAAAAGTCTAGGCTTTCTCCACCAGTAACGACCACGACCACAACAGAGCGGTCGAGCGCGAACAGCCGTCACCACCCGACGGACAACATATCGGGGTTCAGAGTTCTGCAAATCCTCCGGAGATGTCACTCCCCGCGAACACACACCAACCGCACTCCTCTAGCCCCTCGGGGCGACTGCCGCCTGCGGCCCACTGCCCATCACGCCCGCCGCCGTGGGCGACTTGGAACGAGCCTCACAAACCCGCGAATCCGCTGTGAGCATCGAATGCGACGTCATCACGTGTCATTTGCGTCACCCTACTGAAGAAGACGTGAAAGCGCCGTCCGCGGATTTCTCGGGGCACGGAAGCACTGCGAAGGCTATCACTAGCGGCATTTTGGTTGCGTTTCGACTACACTGAAGGAAATGCAACTGTAATGAACCAAAATGTGGTTTACGTTCTTTCCCGAGGAGTTTTAAGGGACACGAGCTCTCATTTCGCTGCTAGACCCAGATACGTTACGCACTCATTCGCGTCGGAGGGAGAGCGCCTTTTCACGCCTTTGACGCGCGCGCCATCTGGATTCTTGAAAAGTTCCTATCGGAGATGAAATTCGAGGAAGGTGACTGCTATGTCTGGTACCGGCCTTGCTCCAGATAATCGTCCGAATACAATGTGTGAATTCAAGGCTGCACTCTGTGTTAAAAAAAAAGAAGAAACATTTTTGATTTGGGCTTGAAAATATTTATTACGAGATGATAAGAAACCTGCATAATGACTAATTGAGTTGTCTCAATACATCCTTCAACTACCCTGGAAAGTGGCTGCCTTTTTTCTTTCTTGTAGGTGTGCCCAATTTATTGCTTTACTGAAGCTCTGCAATAATTCTTCCCCTGCTACAATCCATAGCAAAATAGAAGTCACGAGTTGCCAAAAAAAAAAAAAACTTACGAGTGGCTCATAAACAGACGCCTGCTGTACTTTCTAGAGGGTGAAGGACTTTTTGACACCAGCCAGTGGGGCTCTCGGGCAGGTCGGTGTACTTTAGATCGCCTGGTAGGCCTGGAACCATTTTCACACGTGTCCTTTGTACACCGGCAGCACTACGTTTGCATTTGTTTTTCTTTTTTATCCACAAAAGGCATAAAACACGGCATAGAGGTGTGAAATTCTTGGGGATCTGTAAGACTGTAAGTGTGTGGCCGCATGTTCCGTGGAAAACAAAAGTGTTTATGCAAACGTGCATTCCAAGCTACGTTCAGCTTCACATATTCTAATACTTTCTGGCAAGAAAATGTTGTTCCATGGTCTGGTGTATTGAGAGCTACTTTATTCGCGGTTAAGATAAACAGTCTTGCTAAATATTCCCACAATGTGTGTTTATTTCATTCTAAGTGTATGATATACACATATTAGTTTTCTCCTGTAATATTTCTAGTTGTGAGCGATGACCGCAGCACACAATAAACAGTGTCAGCAAACTGGCGAATGAACACAGTTGAACATTTTTTCTACAAAGTAAACTATATGTGTCATTTTTTTTTTGCTCCAAGTTTTTTCTTGAATCCAGGTTTGTACTTCAATAAGAAGATATATGTGTGATATGAATCATTTTTTGGGGTTTACCTTTGATAAGAAACTTACTTTTGGTTTTATTTTGAGAGAATTAAAGCTGGAATGCTTGATATCATTAAATATTCTTAAGGGAATGTACCGCATGTCTTGGGGGTCAGGCTGACGCCTTCAGCTGTTGTATAACTCATTGGATAGATCCCACCCAGACCATGGTGCAGCTCTGTACGGATCCACACTGTCTTCTGCCCTGAAGCTCTTTTACTCTGTCCATCACCAGGGGCTCAGAATTGATAGGGGCACTTTTCGAACATCTCCTGTCCTAAGCTTGTTTGTGTATTCATATCAACGGTATCTGGAGAAACCAAAGCAATACCTTCGCTTTTTGTTATAATTAGAAGGTGTGTTCTGATCCGAAATATCTTGCGCGTTGTATCCTACAAACCCCTCGGTTTTCTCAACGTTTTGAGAACAAGCCCGGAATTTTGTGCCCGTTAAGTTTTCGGTTTTCAAGCATTTATAACTCCTTGAACCTCCATGATGTAGTAGCGCTACTTTGCTGAAAACCATAAAAAGGGTTGTCCCTTAGAATAAAATAGCCGAAGTTAGTAAGGGGTCTCTCAAAAAGCACGTTAAGGGAACTATTTCTCCTCTAGTCCTTCAGAAAAATGTCTTCTCGCTTGAAGCAAAAGTATAGAGATTATACCCAGTTTAATACAGATGGAGCAAAAACTGCATCTTATGTAAGTTGCAAGGTGTATTCACTTTACTTCAGAATAGCTGGAAAGGTTGTATCTGCTGCCAGCAGTTTTACTGCTGAGCTATACGGCATAGTAACGCCTATACAACATATACTGAAGAATGATAATACAAAAATCTATTATATATGTTGATTCCTAGAGCTCTCTTCTTGCTACAGATAATTACCCAACACAGCGTCTACGTGTAAAACCAAATCGAGCTCTCCAGCTCCAACAAACAATCAAACTTTGCTGGGTGCCGAAGCATGTAGTCATTAGAGGAAATTAAGAAGCAGATAAGCTGGCAGATTCTGCGAATGATTAAAAAAATATCCTTCGGTGTGCACAACCTGGATTTCAAGCCACTCCTTAAGAAAACGATTTTAACTGGTGGGAGCTGGATGGGATCTTAAAGACAACAAACTTCATGTTGTGAAACCCTTCTTGGGAACTTGGGAGATCCCCTTTCATAAAGACCGTCGTCCTGAAGTTCCTTGCCGCCTGAGACGCGGTTACTCTCGCTTGACGCACCAACGCTTTTCAGCGGCGAAGACGCAAAGTCGTGTGACCATTTGTAGGGGCATTTTGACAATCTTGCATATCGTCTGACATTGTAGCTTTTATCACGATCTACATCCATCATGCTTTATATAACATATTCCGCTTCTTCCTATCTTTCTGCTCGGTGAAAAGCATTGAGTGTAGTTCAACCGCGCTAGATACTATCTTAAGAAATTGGAAGTTTACACCAGTGATAATCTTCAATCCTCTAATTGCATATATGTAGGCATTTTAGGTTGTAAGCAATTTTAGATTTGTGGATGATTTTAGAGTGTTCTAGGACTGCAGCTCAGATGTCTTTGAGGTGGCGGTGTCCGTGACTCTGCCCACTTCCAGTGACTGTCTAAGGAACGTGGTGCTAACATATAAAGTGCCGGCGGGGTGTCCCTTTAGGGTGCTTGGACCTGAGGCTTGACTTCCGGCCGGGGCATGGATGTTAGATTGATAAACCAAGGCGGAACAAGCCAATCCTGCCATTCGCGTCGGCGCACCCAAAGCTCGTGAGGAGAATAATTTCTGCTTCGGTAAAGCTCGAAAGAAGTCAAGCCCTCACAAGATGAACGAAAGTTTAACAAATTAGGTGTTAAGACTCCGGTGCGCGCTGTATCTAGTCTTCTTTTTATAAGCCATAGCAGAGAACACTCTCAAAATGTTAAAGAATAAAAATAGGCAGGGAACGGAAGTACAGGGGAAGAGAAAAGTGAAACTAGTGGCCATGCCAAGCCTACATAAAGTGTCCCATAACTTTAAAAGAGTGGGCTTGTACGCAGAGTTTGTTTTTTCAGTACCTGTCAAATTGGCTAGTTTATGTAACAAGGTAAACTCCACTGCGAACATCAGAAGCAAACCTGGCTGCACGAAAAAGCGCAAAACTTGCTTTGTTGAGTCTACAGACGAGGTTGTCAATTTCGTGAATTATAGTGCGGGCGTCATCATGTGGGGCAGCATGTTGCTGCCCCACATGCCTGCCTGAATGAAAGCTTGAGGGAACACCGGTACAATGTAGATGCCGTCATATCAAGACACCTCGGTGTGCATTGCTGGGATTGTGATTGGCCTCGAATTTTCACAGACTGTACTGTAGTAAGCTAAAACAGAAACAAAACCACATGGGACATACTCGAGGCTCAAGATATTGCTAAATTAGGGCTGCAATGTGTCAGCGACTCGTCCGATAAAGAATTGCGGTTTCTTGACCAAAGATGACTAGTTTTGGGTAGGTGCCGATGAGAGATGCAGGAATTTTAGCGTTTTCATTATTGTTACGATGTCTATCTGTGTATCTTTCCTAACTTGTCTGTGTTGTTGCCGGTAATATATACCGAGCTGCAACGGAAATAAAGTTCAGTTGTAAGTATCGCTGTTTGTGTGTCTTCTTCTGTGTCCGTCGTCTTGTTGTGTTTTTCAATCATTATGCATATCTATTCTTGAAAGTCCTAAATTAGTCTCCCTTGTAGCAATATGGCCTCAGTAGGTTTTGAGCCAATGCACCTGTTATCACCACTTGTATAAGAGATTGGAAATGAACGCCAAAGAACTTTCTTAAGGTTTCCCACGAAAGCTAGCCCAAAGTCAATGGGCGCTGACAGAACACAAAAAATGCATGTTTCGTCCTGTGCGCTTAGCACGTGGTACGATTTGATCTGCTTGCGAATATCAGGTGCAAAGCCGCTTCTACAGGAAGAAAAAAACATAAACAAACTTCGGCGGCAGCTTTCGACTGCAGCCACAGCCACAAGCGCGAACTAGTCCGCACTCCTGGCTTTCAGACGTGCATTTCCAGCGTTCTGGGAATGGACGCAGCTTTGAGTGCTCGCTTTGTGAGAAAACGCTTCAAAGACCAACCTCGAGCTCTCGTGCTTGTGGCACTGGCTGCAGTCTAAGCTTTGAGGGGCTATGCAACAATTTTCGTACTTTGCGCATATACCGCTTAGAACGGATCCCTGACGTTAATGACCTATGAAACACGCGTTCGTTTTTCACCCCACGCAATAGAAGTCCCAGTAAAAAAATTGACCGCATCTCCACGTGGTGAATGATGTTGCTTGGGGCGAAGCTCTGGTGGTGCTTGTCTGCGTAGACGCCGAGCCGCAGCATGCCAAGCCTTTTCATTCATATCAGTACGAGAATGTGTGGTTTTCTTCTTTTTCTTTTTTAAGAAGACATGGGATGGCATCTCAGAACGCCCTACTCTTTTTTTTTATTCTTTTTATTTTTTCATAAATTTTTTCATCTTTTTTTCAATTTTCTTTTTGCCCTACACGAGCACGTGAGCCTGTGCTCACGTGCTCGTGAGCACGTGATCTCACGAGCAGAAGCACGAGCACCCGACGCCGGGCCTACGGCGGACGGACATGCGGACATGGCTAGCCCCTAAGGAGCTTCGCCCCTAAAAAATTAAAGAAAAACGAGCAGCGTTCACCCCCTCAACTCGCAGCCAGAACAAGCGGCCACGTGATCTGGAGCCGATTATATGCCGCCAATATTGATCATGGCCACGCGCTGGTGTTTGCAATTGAATATCGTTGCACCGCCCCTTTAAAGGGATACTGAACCAAGGAATTTAGTGTTCATAATAAGTGGCGCACGTTCTTTCTACGAGCCAGCAGCCGCCGGTGTGCGCGAGCACACGCAACAAAAATGACGTCACAGACCTCCATTCGCGGTTAAGATGACCGTGAAATGTATGGGCTTCGGGCCGAAGGAGAATAAAGATAAATTCTTCATCTACACAGTGGTGTCTGGTGTAAAAAGTAAGCGATTAATTGGTCTAACAAACACGTAGCTTTCACTTGTAGAGATGAAAAGCCTGTCTTTATTTTCCTTTGGCCCAAAGCCCATGCATTTCACTGTCCTCTTAAAGGGACCATGAAGGCAGTTTCGAAGTTTTATTCGACGATTGAAATGGATGTCAGGCACGTCTCAGATACTGTTGACCAAGTTCTAGCCCGAACAGAAGTTTGGGTGCCGCACCAATCGAGCAAACAGGCGCGGTAATAATAGCGCCGGGAACGATGCCTGAGACCCCACCGAGGCGGCGGCAGAAAGGTGAACTAAAGTGCGCCGTTGAAGCGTGACGACAACGGGCTCCTCGTCTGGCGATTGGTTCAAACGATGGACGCGCTCTTGGTTTCGATTTCGGTGGTGAGATGTGATGAAAAAAGTTCATTTGAACGTTGGATAATCTTTTAAAGTTGTAGTTGGGAATTAATAGGTTTCATACCGTGTATAAAAGCATAATCTGAAGCGATCCCTCCGTTTTTCACTGGTTGAACGCATCCCGCACTGCTACCTCGGGCGCGTAACAAGCATCGAGCAACCATGGAAAAAGAAGAAAAAGGTACGAGCGCCGGGGGCGGCGGACTTTTGGTTCTGGTTTCGTGCGTCGTCTCGTGTTCGCTTTGCGAACTGGTGTCTCACCAATCATGCCGCGTTTATGTGCAGTAGTAGGTTACGCGAAAGGTCGGCTAAAGACGTGTGGTCGATCGGGCGACGTTAGTTTGCATAAACTGCCGACCGATGCAGCAATGCGCAGCATTTGGTTGCGCGCCGTCGTCTTGCATAGAGCTGTGGACAGCGGTGTCAGGATTTGTTCGTTGCATTTCCGACCAGAAGACTTTGAGCAGCACCTTCACGTCAGCCGGAGTCGCTCTGAGGCGGCAACCGAGGAGCTGGTGGTAGGTCTGGGGCGCCTTCGTAAAGCGCCAATCCAGAGTTCTGCGTCCTTACCAGCATCTCCCGTTCAGTCGGCGTGAGGTCGCAGAACGGGAGCTCGAACTCGTTTGCGAGCGCGGCGTTGTCGCCCATTTCTTCCAGGTTTTCTTCACAGACCTCCGGCGAGATGTTTTGGTGGCGCCCTCCTATGGTTACCTTTCGTGACGTCCTTACCTTGTGAACAACAACTTCGATGGTGTTTGTAGTTAGCACGGTGGAAGCTTGAAATTATTGCGCTCTGAAAGCAACACTGCCAACACCGTCAAAATTGAAGTTGTTACATCACTCTTATTCCCGTCGATGAAAAATCCTTTGCTGACGTCATAGTCAGCATTCGGCCAATCGTGGAAGGCCGATCACAGCGACGCTTTCGATCGCGCACGTCGCCAATAGCGAACCACGGGAACCACACTGAGTGTGCACTAAATCCTACCGATGCCGACAGTGCTCCCTGACGTCACTTCTCTTTCCAGAGGCGAAAAAGGGAAGAAATCTGAATGTTTGTTTCGGTTTCGCAGATTTATTTGCAGGTACAGAAATAAGAGTTACAAAGTTCTAGAAAAAATTGTGTAGCATGCCAGGACCCCAATGCTTCCGAAAACACCTTCTTTTTTTTTAAAAAAATTAAATTGCCTTCATGGTCCCTTTAAGCGCGAATGGAGGCCTTTGACGTCATTTTTGTTGCGTGTGCTCGCGCACACCGGCGGCTGCTGGCTCGTGGAAAGAACGTGCGCCACTTATTATGGACACTAAATTTTTGGTTCAGTATCCCTTTAAGGGTGCATGGAGCATACGTGCTGTGTCCATGGGCTTTCTGCTGCACGAGACTAAAATCGCAACCACGATCGCACAATATCAAACGAACTTAAAACGAAACAGAGCACGAACGAAACTTCACCTTTCGCTCTGGAACTCCTATTGGAATAAAAGGAACGACAATACTTTAGACTTTCTGGAGTTCCCCACCATTTCGAAGCGCATTACCGCTAAGGCATCCTCTTTTAGGAACACAATAAATTTTAAAGTAACGTTAACGCGGACCGATAGAACACCACTTTTTAAGCCCCACACTCGGAGCAGACGATCCCGGCAGCAGTGACAATGGCGGTTTCGCCGTTGCCACTGTTGCCAAAGCCGGGGGCACCGAAGGCAGTCTCGATTGTAACGCCATGTTTTCAGGCGGCGGAAATGAGAACCCTAGGATTGAGCGCCGAAAGAGCGGCTCGATATAACATGGATGTTAATGGCTGCACTCACCTAAATTGTGAGAGTGGGTTATTAGCATATTCATGAGCTCATGTCATGGTCATGACGCCATAATAACTCCTGGCGGCCTCTGCCTTGGTCTCCTTGAACGCCGCTAGCTTCGTTATCCTGGCTACAATGCTATCGACCAGTTAAGATCCTGTTTACGCGTGCCCCTGTAACGTCAGGCGACAGTGACTTCGTCGTTCAGACAATAGAGCTATTATACAGGGTATTCCTCGCAACTTGAGCCATGGTTTAAAACTATTTTGGTGCGTTTTAGGAACAGAAAGTCATGTAAATAAGCATGCTCATTTGTTTATACCAAGTCAGAAAAGTTTTTGTAGTTTGCCCAATCAACTAATTAATTAAGATCAATTAATTAACCTTTGAAATATTCAATCCAGAGAAACTTTTTGATGACAAAGTTGCAGACCGTCCTCACAAACATCCCATTCAGTGGTTTCTACCAAGAAACCTCTAACACTCTGTTTTTCAGGGCTTTGAAAGAGCTACAAAATTATGAAAGAAAGCACGAAAAAATGCGAATATTTCACAAGTGAACTAACTTGCGGGCTTTCTTTGAAGCTCAGAAAAACGAACATTGTTAGAGGTTTCTTGATAAAAGCCAGTGAATCGGATGTCTCTGAGGACGCTGTACAACTTTGCCATTAGACCTTTTGCTGCAAATTGAATATTTGAAATTTCTCAATTAATCCTAAATTATTAGTTTAGTTGGCAACGTGCAAAACTAACCTGACTTGCTCCAAACTCAAAATTAAACGGTCAGCTAGACGATAGGGACAAACACAGACAGGGAGAAACAGAAACAGAAACATACACACCGCTGACTATCAACTAAGACTTTATACTTTTTCTTCAGCACTTTGACCCAAACATTCACACTTAAAGTAATACCAATAAATCACCCGAAATTCTTACATTACACTACTAAATTAAAACACAAAATAAAAATTATAATAAAATAAAAATTAAAATAATTAATTATATTAAATTATTCAATTTGGTCCATAACACTCCCTGACCCAACCCACAAACCAACCGCCAACACATATCCCTCTTATTCCCTTTCACGGGGCCGTTCCACACTGCAAAAATTTTCTTCCTCTCTTGCTGACCGTGATGAAGGGCATGCTCACTGCAGTCTTCGGCGCTTTCCTCAATGGCCAGGGCCTCGAGGATCTCGCGCGCAAAGGCATTTCTGTGTCTTTTAACAATGGAAACGCTACTAAAACTTGGCCTGCACCCGCACGTGCGGCAATGGGCTGCGAGGTGCCCAGCCCAGCTCCAAGCAATGGGCATGCTTATTTTTAGAGCGCAGCTCTTAGGCGCCTGTTTCCGGCTTGAGCGCCGTCGGCGTCGCCGTCGGCGTCGGCGTCGGCGTCGGCGTTGGCGTCGGCGTTGGCGTCGGCGTAACCGCGCGGTGCATGATGGGTAAATTTCCCCGCTAAATTTAGCGGAAAAATTTCCTCGCTAAATTTATCGGAAAATTTCCCCCTAAATCTAGCGGAAAATTTTCTCCGCTAAATCTAGCGGAAAATTTTTCCCGCTAAATTTAGCGGAAAAGTTTCCCCGCTAAATCTAGCGGAAAATTTTTTCCCCGAAAATTTTCCCCCTAAATCTAGCGGAAAATTTTCCCGCTAAATCTAGCGGAAAATTTTTCCCGCTAAATCTAGCGGAAAACTTTTCCCCGCCAAATTTAGCGGAAATTTTCCCGCCCCTCCCCCCCCCGAACCCACCCCCCCCCCTCAGGTCCCGTGACCCCCAGGATTTCACCCCCCCCCCCCGAGGTCACGTGACCCCCCCCCCCCCCCCCCGAGGTCACGTGAGCCCCCTTGTCCCGTGACGACCCCCCCCCCCGTGCCTTCCGCTCCTCCTCAAGAGCTGCGCTCTAACCTGGCGTTACAGGTATTTGTAAACTGCTTTAATTTTTTTGGTTTTGTCTTTCAAAAATGCACCAAAGTAGTTTTAAACCTTGGCTCAATTGCGTAGAATACCTTGTATAGTAAGCTCCAGGTACAACTGGAGCTTAAGTCTCTGAAATTGAAGCAGACTGCAACCAGCCTAATTTTGCGGTGCTGCTGTGCATTGCTATTGGAAGACGCTCGTGCATATAGTCGCTTCTCCAGAAAATAATAGAGATCACCCGTGATATTTTGGTTTTAATCTATAATAGGCAACTTGAATAACATTATGAAATTAAAATTCATTCCGTTCGTTTTTTTTTTCCCCGTATGTGAGTGATTTTAGCTCCACAGTATTTCGGGCCAGCCTTGTTCCTCAGAAAGTGTAGAAAGAAACGCGACCAAACTCGCCCCAAAAAGTCGAAGAGAAGGCTTGTTCAAATAGGTCCTACATCACGAGGACACTAATTATCTGAGAGATACACATGAGACTAAATTAACCACATTTACTGCTCGTTCAACGGTACAATGACGCGGACTATAAAAGGCGTTTCTTTTTCAGTGATGCTACGGGCACGACGTCGTGCGCCTGGACCAAAAATGGTTAGACGCGTGTTGTGGAGATTTCATGCGTTGGGGGACAGCGGGTGTATCACTTAGCCGCGTGTAACCCCCCCCCCCCCCTCCCCCGGTTAGTGAGGCTTCGCGGCAGCAGTCTGCGGTTGGCTCATTAAAAACTTTTAACCAACCTGGTCCACACGTGCATGCCGTTTCACGGCGGCCCAAGCCCCGCTGTCCACTGTTGAAAATATAGAAAGAGGTTCCATACCCTGTAGTTCACCTATCTTTCATCGAAACATATGCTCTTTACACTGAAAATCTTAAACACAAAATGTCGCAAATGTTGCGAAATGTTTTGACAAAAATGAAACTATGGCATACAAACTCCGCATTGGAGCCTGGCTCCGCTGCATGTGACGCGGCCACCTTACCACAAAGCTATGCTACAGGTTTAGATGTACGTTTTGACAATTCGTTTATGCTAGACCAAAGTAATTTCGCGTCGTGCGTATAGTTATTTCGGTAGTTATGCGCGACGTCGCGAGTATACCATTACTTTTTTCTTTATTATTGTAATAAATGTCTAATAAAAAAACAACAGAAAAATTAGTGTGTTTTCTGATGTGACACCAGGCATTTTACGGCCATGATTTCGGACATTTTCACACCAGTCCTTCGGTTCCAGGCAGCACACTTGCATGGTCTAGCTGGCCGTAGTAGACTGGAGCGGGACCGTCGGGGGAATTCGGTGAAGTGCCAGCCTGGCGTTTCACTGCATTTCCCGGGCACCGGAATGCCACGGAACTGCCTGGGAAGGGATTTCCTTGGCGTTCCTTGTCTTTGCTTGGTCCGAGCAGACCAGTGTAGACAGGCGGCGGCCAAGATTGGCGCTTCAGTGTGTTCTTTGGCTCCAGGATTCTACGGAACTGCCAAGGAAGAGATTTCCTTGGCGTTCCTGTATTTTGTTGGTTGGAGCCGACCAGGGTAGACAGGCGGCCACCAACTTCGAAGTCTTAGTGACGCTTTTGTGTATTCATTGGCCCGGGATTCTACGTAACTTCCAGGGAAGTGATTTTCTTAGCGCCCCTTGTGTTTTATTGGTCCGACTCGACCAGGGTAGACAGGCGGTGACCAGCATTTAAGGGTTTTGTGGCGCTTCACTGTATTCACTGGCCCCAGGATTCCACGGCACACAACTGCCGGGGAGTGGTTTCGGCTGTTGTTTATTTTTGCAAGATTCAGCGCGCCAAGGAACGACGGGCAATTACCGTCGTTCATTTTTTTTTTTTTTTGCTGGAGCTTGCTTTTCATCGAACCCTAAAGTACTCGAGACGGCCACTTTTACTTACATCAGCTAAAAATGTGTTTTTACCTTGCGCTTAAATTTGACTCTCAGGCCACTATCAGATTGCCCGTGACATAGCTTCGTCCATGAGTATCTGGGTCTGGACCTTCGGCCAGGAACCGCTGCCTCCTTTTGTTTTTAATATTGCGCTTGTCGGCGTAACGCGTTCATCGGGCTCTATTGACACGCCCGTGCCGACTGTACAACGCAACCAAGGTCCCAAAAACCGCACCCAGTCTCTTATTTCACAAAAACTCACAAAAACTCCAAAAACAAGAAACTGATGCACTCCATGTGTAAATTAGAAATACACCAGAACACATTCTATTCCACTGCAGAGGCCGGTGTTTATTCCAGAACAAATTAACTAACCGCCATCAGTGCTCAAAAACGTTTGCGGCCAGGTGGCGCTAGTGATCAGATACATTAAAAAAAGGGAGGGGGGATAGGCAAATGTAAATATTTCACTATATTTTTATATTTATTTCAAAACTAAGCAAGCTGGATTTTAATCCGCGCTTGGATAAGCTCCCCGTGGACTGATGCTTATCAGAATTTATAAATAGAAAATAGGCTTAACCAGGGCATACTTTTGTAAAAAAAAAGCTTGTTATTGACAAAGGCAGTTCGCTTTTTACTGTCTTGAGAGATATGCATCCTATTATTCAGGCGGTCAAAACATAGATCCACCCTGCCATCTATTACACATCAGGAAATATGTGGCAATAATAACTTTGTTCTATGACTCTTTATTCTAACTTTCACCAGACATGCGAGCGGAGGGGAGCTCATGAAGAAATAACATCGACTTCAAATTGGCTTCGCGCGCACTGATCGTAAAACGAAGTGTAAAACACGTGGGACACATTTCGGTGGTGAACGCGTCGATGAGATGAGAACTAATTTGTGCTACGTTGTCAAGGTTAGCGTAACTTCTGCAGGGCTCCAACTCTGTCAAAGCTGGGGTGAGCGCGTGCAAACAAGAGGCGCCACGAGGCCTTGTGCTTTTGTTCTAGTTATCTTAATGTGCTGATTGTGTGCGCTGAAAACAACCTGTATCTATGGCTTCGGAGGGGAATAACTCTTCTGTTTCCACACGCACAGCTACTTAATGAAACCGCTGTATGCATTGCGAGCTGTAGCAATTTTAAAGGTCCACGATGATAAATGCCATAGTCGGTGACAGGTTAAAAAAAAAAAAGAAACGTTGGGGAGGGTGTGGCCTCCTTTTGAGCGTTCACTCTGCGAAAGTGGAAAGAGACGGCAGGAGCTTCCACTACATGTCACCGACTATTGGGCAGGG
>JABSTQ010002609.1:0-28774 GCA_013358835.2 Ixodes persulcatus | reverse complement strand
CACCAACTAAATTCTGTGACGTCCACGCCACTGTGGTGGTGCTGCTGTCGGCACTGCGCATGCGCAGACGCTTCATTTCACACGAATCTGGTTTCTGCGCACGCAGCAGTGCTCACACCTGATGTGGCCATACGCGGGCTTGTTTGTAAACAGCGCGTTAGTGTATGTATACACCAACTCATGTTTACAAACAAACCGGAGCGCCCCTAGCGGACGCCACCGGCGCCGCGCATGCGCGATGGGGGTGTGGGCAAGAAACTCTCCGTCGCCCATAGACAAACCATTGGAATACGATGTTGTCGGGGTCGGTGTGAGTCCCCCTGCCCTTTTTCGCGTTCGAATTGTTGATTCTACGTCTTCCTGGCGATGTCTGACTGCTTGAGCGGCGTCAGCGAAATTACCGAGGCTCGTTACACCGCAAAACTTCGCGTGAATAAAGTGACATGTGGCGATTCATTCCGCGTGGACGCCGCAGCATGCACGCTAAAGCCTGATTCGCATAATGCGGTTCGCTCGCAATTTTCAGTCGCGACGCCGCTCGGGCTGCAAAAGCGTGAACCGTAGCTGAAATGGTCGACGTCGATACTGAAAATCGCAAGCAGAATCGGACCAAGTGAATTAGGCATAACAAGTCGGTGATGGTCACTGGTAACAATGATCAACATCTCCCTGTATCTACTGTTTACATCGAGCCTGCTTACCAACCTTCAAACTTAAGTCTTTTGAGGCCTGCACTTACTTCTTATCCCAGGTACCGGGCCCACGTTTGGCCTACGGGCCGGTGTCGTCTAAGAGAGCAGACGACAAGCAGAACATTTGAAAGAGCAGACGACAGTTCGAACGATAAGGCGGCCGTTTGAACTTGAATACGCACTGAACGTAGTCCGCAGGTGGTCCGTACAACTTGATGGTTTTCTGGCGTTGATGTTGGAACCAAACAAATAAATCTGATGACCTCAAGTATCCGTGGATTCAACCCAAAGTGCTTCCCGCCCACGCAATCTTTGTCCGACGGCGTCTGCTTTTCCCTTTTCACGGCACATATCCAGATTCTCGGACGAACCGAGCACGTGAAAACTGACCTTCAACCTTTCTCGACACTTTTAGTACGGCCCCAGTCGCGGCGTTTGACGAGAAGGCAGGTTTTTTGTCTGGTTCCTTTCAAAACAACGCAGGAATACACATCTGGCATGGGGACTTCTGCCCACAGCCCCAGACCGGAAGTGCGACCGATGCGCCACCACCGCGCCGTGACGTCACAGAGATGAGTTCGTGTATAGACATATTGAGGTATTTAGCGCACAAGGTAGAGAGAAGAACAGGGCAGAAAAGAGCGCCACTTAAAAATATGTTTACTGACAGGAAAAGAAAGAGAAAGAAGAAGACAGAATGACCTGTGAGGACAGGAACTGTATTAGTGTAGAAACCGTGACGCTGTCAAACAAGGAAAGAGAATTCCTTCAACAGACAATGAAGGCCCCACACGAGCCTGGATGAAGGAGCCACTTTCATTCACGGGGCTGGTGGTAGATGCACGTGCCCGGGGTGGATCATTCTGTCTCATTCTTTCTCTTTCTTTTCCTGTCAGTAAACATAGTTGTGAGTGGGCGCTCTTCCTGTCCTGTTCTTCTTGTCTCTACTTTGTGCGATAAAAACCTCAATATGTTAGACCACCAACTATCCCAAATGTCAACTTTACTACAATATGTATAGACGTTTGAAAGTACGAACACTGGAAGTCGCCATCTTGCTGCCGGTGTGGGTAGGTCGTCTGATAGTCATGCATATCGCTGGGGCGTACCCACGGTTTCCATACTAGCGCCCAAACAAAGCGTTTTCCGTTCACGGTAGCCGGACTAACTCTCGAAGCGCGGCTGCTTGCAAACGTCTACAGGGTGCAAGTACCTCGCGGCCGGATCCAACGAGCCTGTAGAGGGCGTCGATGAACCACTGGGGCCGGAGGACCACGGGTCCCGTCCCAGCGGTTCTCGATGGAGCCTCCGGCACCGGTGCCCGGTTCTGGCAGCCGAAGCAGAGCAGTTTCCCCTGCTGGTGCAGGAAGTGAACCACAGAATGGAAGCTCTCTTCCGCATCGATTCCTTCTTGGCGAGCAATTTCCTCCAGCTGCGAAGAAAGAAAGAAAAAAACGCTTTGTAGTATGCCCGTCTCGGTCCCTCTCCCGCTCTCTCTCTCTCTCTCTCTCTCTCTCTCTCTCTCTCTCTCTTTTTTGCGAAGGTTAAGGTGCTACTATTTACTCCTCTTCTAATCACGTCATGTATAGTCACATTCCGAATTTAGTCACATTTACGCCGGATTAGGTTACGGAGCGACAGTTTTTAGTATATCAGTTCTTCGCTCCTTCCTATTTAATTAGTAATTGTGTTGCGTGTATGTTAGACAGAGAGAGCCTCAATGGACGTCTGGAGTCTCTGCTGGATATGAGAAATTTTGTCAGTGAAGTACCGCTGCCGGCCTGGGTCTCTAATGTGCATCACGCTGTATGGTAATTCACGGCCGCGCGCCTGTATGATTCCCATTCAGTTCGAAACGGGCAGGGAAGGGATGGAGTCCCGGATTCTTTTGCTTTCAAGAGAAGTGTTTAATTGTTTGAAACATTCAAATTTTAAGATCTTGAGACATCTGTCTGACATCTTACTACCTTACATACATGCAAAAAAAAAAAAAAAAAAAGAAAGGAAAGGGGTGTCTAAAAGTTGTGTATTTGTTTTAAACCGGTCTTACTGCACCGGCGGAGTTTTCCCCTCAACAGCGGAGACGTAAAACGTGTTTCAAAGGCACCCTGACCTCCCAGTCTAAACATTCATAAAAAAAAAAATATGTGCACACGGTAAACTTCATTATAGTTATTATTTTTCCGACTAATCTTGATTTAGGTATAATATACCTTGTTTTTACATGCGCACTAATATGACATTTGTAAATAAGAAAGAAACACGTTACACATGACACTCTAGCGTGCACGTCAATTATGACGACCGGATGTTATGTTTACAGCCACTTCCGGTCGTTTTTGAACTCTTCCCAACGTACATTATTTTAGTAATTGAGGAATCGAAAGCGGTTGAGAACGTCGTATCGCTTGTCGTGCGCCCTTAACTTTTCTGTGTGTACACTGCATAGCCCGTATATTTGTTCTAAATATTCCGCAGGCATTTCCAAAATCGAGAACCGTCATTTCCAAGATGGCCACCGCGGGTAAGAAAACTCCGGTTGCACTGACACTCCGCGTATTGTCACACTGTCTATCCGCGGAATCGAGCGCTGTGTCTTTTAACCGAACCGCCCCTTTTGCAGTCGCTCAAAAAGGATTCCGAGGCAAAATAAAGAATGTGCTCGCGAGCGTGACGCGGAACCTTACGGAACTGTGCACCGCAAAAGCGGAGGTGCCTAATGATAGTGCCGCAGATTTGCACTCCAAAGGAGGGGGCGCTCGCGACGCCAGCGAAGCTCGTTGTCTGTTGCGCTTGACAGCCGAGGAAGAACTAGCCTCTCGCGTAACTGATCGATGACGGAGGGACACGTGGCAATCAAACCGACAAAAGAAGCAAGAAAAGAAAAGCACCGTCATCAAAAAGGAAAGTGACGCTAATGTATATGTCCAGAATGCATGGACCCTGAGATGAGTTGTGTCTGCTGTATTGATCGCGCATGATGACACGTACATGCACCCGTTGTTGCTTTTTTTCGGTGCAAATCGAAAGAAAATGTAAAGTTGCAAGAGGAAGCGAAATATGATTTTTTTTTGTATGTGTGTGTATGTGCGTGTCTTACTGTGTCAAGCAGTAAATAACGGAAATGTGTGCGAGTGTGTTTGTGTGTGTGTGTGTGTGTGTGTGGGGGGGGGGGGCACGTGTGCGCTATCGAATTCTGGTTCGATACAATTCATTGATTGTCGCGTATGCAGAACGTATAAGTAAAGGGAGCCGCGACATTATCAATTTAGTGGGGACTGTTCTTTTTTTTTTTTGTGTGTGCAATCTCCAAGCGGAGACGACGTGGATGTCATAAGTTCAAATGTCTGCGAAACGTTATCATCACTCTACTTTCTAATCTCTAATGTAGCCTGCCTTCGTTTCACCATTGACGGTCGAACAAGGGACAATCAAATTATGTTTGTAAACTAAGTCCCATTTTCGTTTAAACCGCTCGGTCATTACGACACTGTGGCTAAAAGAACTAGCTCGTGTGAAAAGGAAGGTAGAGCAGCGAAGTTGATGTTTTTGGAAACTCCTGTGAGATCACGAACTACGTAGAAGGCGTCCACCAAGTGTATCCCGCGCCTGTAGTACTTTTGGTGAACAAGTGCCTCGGGAATATTGTACCAGTCTTGCTGCGGAAAGGTTCAAATTTACATCGTTTCACAGGTAAACTCAGAATTAAGTTTGGTATGGCCTCGGCAAGACAGCACAAAAAAAATCGCTCTTTTAACTTTTGACTAAACTCGCATAAAAAAAAAAAGAAAATTATCATACCATTACGTTTTGCGACAAACGTTTAAAAAATATATCTGAAAAGAAAACATCGTATTATCAGGCCCGGCCCAACTGGAGTGAAGAGAAGAGCTCACTTTCGGCCTTCTCATGGTGGTTTGTTTCTCCCTGCCACCGCAACTCGACGGTGTCGATGTGACCCTACCCTTCCCCTACAGCGCTTTAGCTCCTTCGAACAGGCAACCTCAACCCCTCCGTGTTGCTCCTTTCGGTCCGGGGAGTTGGAGACATGCCCACTCTAGTTAGGACCGCAGGTCATGAGGTCGCCTGACTGCAGAGACTTACACGGAACACCTATTCCTCTTCGTCTTCCCAATAGACGTTTTTCGATAAACAAACCGTGTATTTATAGCACAAGCCAAAAGCGTTTTATTTTATTTTATTTTTTTCATTCGGCGCACCGCAGTTATGTTAAATGTTTACATTGGCACACATTTCCAATCGTAGTGGTCGGAACAGTTGACCAGGGCAACTCAAGCAGTACTGGAAAGGGTATGGGTCGCGCTCCCACGCGGCTAGGACAATTTTCGATGCTCCTCGGTGAGAGCAAAGGTCGTAAGGAAAGCGCTCTCTAGCCCGGCTGTGCATCAGGACAGCAAACCATAAACGCACTTTTTGAATTCAAACGCACCACAGAGTCTGAAGTCTTCGAGCTTAATATATTTGGGTAATAGAACCCTTTCGAAAGTCACGTGACGATTATTAGAAGGTCGGAACCACTGCACAATGGTGGTACAACTGTATCGAGGAACGTGCAAGTCATTTCATAAGATAGAGAGCGTCCGTACGCGGCCAACACTACGAGCCGACAGGCCAATCAAACAGCGTCGAAAGTGCAACGTCACTGCATTCATCTCCTTTTTCTGTGTGTGTTTTTTTTTTTTTTAGTGTGCTGTGTCGTTGAGGTTTTAGTCCGCCATTGTGCAGGGATTCCACACCTGCCAACAGAAGGAAGTATTCCGAGTGGAGTCTATATACTCTTTTCGCAATTCATGTCCATTTCACATTTCAGACCCATTTCACGATTCATGGCTCAAAGAGCAATTTCACTTTGACAAAGTAATGGCGGTTATGAAAATAGCTTATTGGGCACCGTCACTTTCGCATGCCATTGGCAGGTGAGGATTGGTCCTTCGATCTCCTCATAATTATTTCTTAATTTGTTTCAGTTCCTATTGCGTGAACATAATAACTGACCAGTACAATGCGGTAACCCATAAGCCCCTTGATTAATTTTCCGCCACTCCCTTGCGTATGAGTGCGTTTGACTGCGTTTCGTCGAGAACCGAAAGCTAGTCACCGGCACATCTGTGCTTCGTATGAAGCGTGGAATCCAATTCAAGGAATCATCTTGGCACGCGATATAAGCAGCACGGATGTCCTGGTTTCTCGCAGCCGCAACGCAGTCAAACGCAGTCAAACGCAAACTCTGAACCAGGCTTTAGGCTAATAGACTACTTCCATAAACCCCTGCATGCAACACGGCGCGCGTTGCACTCTGGAAACTAGTTGGCCAGGGAGGAGAGTGGCATGGTTTCGGTTTCGATCGACACGTCGACAAGAGATTATACACAGAGCGTGGACTGTAAACGGCCGTTATCTCAAGTTTTCTGGTCCCGAAGGCGTCATTTGTTGTCTCTAAACTAACCTAAATGGCCAGACAGCGAAGCTTTAGCACAAGCCCGAGACGTATAGCTTGTCTTGACACATGCTTGTTTATTTTTGTAGCCGAGCCTTTCTGTTAGCGTTTCGAGGTATGTGGACGAGCCAGTGCTGGGAATCTCGACGCTACGAAGCTCGGGGATCTTGCTTGTGTACGAATCAACAAGCTGTAGCAATCAATAAGTATATGCCTACATCGAGCTCGCGCCTTTACATTATTGTTGTTGATGAACTGATCAGGAAGTTTGTTTGTTTCCTGCGTCCATAGACGAAATATAACTTTTTGCAATTACTGTTTTTCTTAATACGCCTGAGTACGCAAGGTAAAACTCGGAGGCGCCATTGAAAAGCTCAATTTTAACACACTTCTTATCTCTTATCTGTACTGACCCGGAGCACTGCACGAAGTGAAGTCCCCAGCCACTTGCATTCCACTAATATTCAACATCGCGTATGCGCATAAAGTTATCCTGCAATCATATAGGCACATTCGCACATACAAACCGTTTTAAGAAAGCAAAAGAGCACTTGTGGGAAGAATGTCGCACTGTTCTCCGGAAGTGCGCCGGACGGGCATGAACCCCTATGCGGTGCGCGAAACGAACGAAATTATTCAAAGCGCATTTGACGGTTGCTAATGGCCATAATATTTGTTATTTGTTTGCTTTCTTTCTGACTGAGTATGCGGAGATAATTTCAAACACACCGTTCAGGCACAGATCTTGGGCGTCAGAAAAAAGCTCGTCCAAAAATGCTTAGCGAGGAGTAATGGACGCTTGTTAGGGCCTCCGTCGCAGCTAGCCGATCTCGGCGTTTGCGAAACCTTAATCTTCTATCAGCATAGAATTTGAGTGTGAGATATGGGATGACACGAGGAAGACATCATAGCAACTTTTGTGCAGTAGTGAAGTCGAATTTATTGCGTTTAATTAAACGTTCATGCGCCAACGCTGGGCTCAACTTTGATACTCCTGTGAGGACGCGGCTTGCTTTTCGCCCAAATGAAGCAACAAGAAGCGTACGTTTGGCAAACAAAATACGTGTAAGTCTCAAGGTGACCAAATTTCAGTTGTAATTCACTGGTACTAGACGGGATTACTGACATTGAGCTCAAAGATGCACTCGTGGCGTGAGGTGACTAAGCCACGTCTTACTGCGTTTGCATACGCACGCACAATATCCGGTGTTTCGGGAACCAAGGAAAGTGCCCCGGTCTTCGTTTTCTATCGCTCGAGAATGAGTGCAGTGCACATTCATAAAAAGTCAGATAATCGAAAACGCAAGCAGCGCGTTCGGTCGCGGCGTGATAGCATCAGATGAAGCTGCTCAGTCGAAACCGAAACTGAGTGGCCAACTAGTTCCCAGAGTGCACTGCGTGGCATTTCGCCGCGATGGGGCGCGTCGGTTTTGGAACAAGTCCATTCGTTCGTACTGTTGTATAAGCGCCTCGAGCGTACAGGCCTCATATATCCTCCGCTTGGTAGTATGATAAACTTCTTCTTTCATCAGGTTCAAGAATGCCGCCATTACTTTGCCACACAACTGGCACAGCCCTATGTTGCGCTTTTTGGACTCCCACGGCGACTAGGGAGAAGGAAGTTACGTCAACAACGCAGCAGACGCATATTGGATGTTGATTTTTTTTCTGTCAACATCCAATCTGCGTTTGCTGTGTCTTTGACGTCACTTCCTTCTCCCTAGTCGCCGTCGGAGTCCAAAAAGCGCAACATAGGGCAGCAGATGTCATACACTGAGACGACAGTGGTGATCGAATTTGCAAGAGTGAATTTCGAAAAGGGTCTGTAAGCTCGCGAACTTTGGGCCTCACTCCAATACAAGAATAAGCATCTCTCGGACAGGTCCGCACCTGGTAGAGGCTGGCAAAGTAGACTCCGTTCTCGAGGAGCCTGCCGATGGACCTCTCGAAGGCGAGCCACTTGAGCGGCACGTCGTTGCCGACGTTCTCCATGCGTGCAGCGACGTGTTCCACCTTGCGCCGCAGCGCTTCGAGAGCGTCCTCGACGTCCACGTCCTCGCCCTGGTCGTGCGGCGCGGGCGTCGCCGACGCCGTGCCCACGCAGTCGACCGCGAAGTACATGGACAGCACGTGCCGGCCGTACGGCTTGTGGCGGAGGCTCTCGCTCAGCTGCCGGAACTTTTCAGATATCTGAGTCACGCACGGGGACACAAAAGGATTGGACCCGTGAAGGATCGTGGGCCGTTACAAGGGGGATTAAAGGGATGCTGAACCGATATCTGAAGTTGCCGAAATAAGCCCCGGACAAGCTTCCCGGGACCGCACTATACCTAAAAATGCTATTCATGTAAAGGGATGGAGATCGGATTATTATATTTCTTGGAATGACGACCGCTGATTGAGCCAGAAGCGCCAGAAGCCTCCGATGCGCGCGAGGCCCTCTGGGATTACTCGCAACGGAACTGACGTCAACAAACTGCAACGGAACTGACGTGAACAAGTCGAGCTGCCGACGCGCCACAGCGTGGAAGAAAGTTGCGCTTTGAATAATAGTAGACGGATGCCCGTCGCGTTGGAAGTTTGCCAACTAATCCAGCCAAGTTAGCTGCGCACTACCTGCCAGCCACCCTGCACCCTGCCACCCCCAGTCCACTTCTGCACCTGCGTCGTAGCGACGGCGGCGACTTTGGTCTGTGGGTTTTTCGGAGTTCGGCGATTTCTTTCCCGTCCTGATAATTTGGTCATGACGACGGCGACCACGGAGACTTCGACAGCGCTGATGTTTGATGTCGCCAAGATGCCGCTTGCTCGCGACGCTCGCTAGGCCGTTCGGCGCCGCATAGGTGTCGTGTCAAAAACGACATGATGAACACTGTTCGACAAATTTATCAGATAAAATTGCATTTCTTTTAAAAATATATCTCATCGTTTCGAGACGGGGTTCGCACGTCGCATTTCCGTTTCGTCGCGCCACCACGCGGCGTGAGCGCACGCCGGAGCCAACGAGGTAGGTCGGAGCCAACCGAGCCAACTTTGATGGCTCACCATAGCCGCGTTCTGCGTACTACAAGTTTGTTGTCGTCACGAAACGAGCTTTCAAAAAACTCACCAGGTGCACCTTAGAATATTTATTTACATAAATCATATAATTTAGACTACTTTATTGTTTCAAGTACCGTCATTTAAGAGCCATTCGTGTGTGTAAATATCAAAACGACGAAGAATTTAGATTCTGTTTTTCGGTTCAGCATCCCTTTAAGGCCCATTCACACAGTCTACGCATGTATGTATATTTTCGCCGCAATCTCCTTGCTTCGAGAGTCTAAAAATTAGACACGCCAGACCCAGGAAAAAAAAATACAAATAAAATTCCTTATAAGTGCCATCTCTCGGCGGCCGCGTGAACTATCGAGCCTCCGCACCATCTTTGAGGCTTCCGCACTGTCCCCGCTCTGCCTTCATAGCGTACTCTGCGCAAGTCTTTATTATGTTTTTTTTTTTTTCGAATATGGTGGTGGTGTTTTGTATTTCAAAATGCCTTCTATCAGTAAGCTTAGCTCAGAGAGTTGCGTTGGTTCCGTACGTGACAAGCAATGCAAGAAGTGGCCTCGTGAAAGTATCATGAGCCATAGTTGTCCCGGTGTCTTTATCATTGCTGACATTTTGGTTGTTGTGGACGCAGCCGACACAAATGTGTGGTGCAGCCTTAACCAGTCATTAATACAGCAATGAGGAGCTTTATATTTCAACAGAATTTGACAGAGACCGTGGTAGAAACAGGCGGCGCAGGCTCTGCCATTTTTGCCACTTGGTAAAAGTGGCAAAAACCCCAGTAAAACGCTAGGTTATTTGAAGATTCGCCGTAAAGACTTGAGATTGAAGAGAAGAAATAACGAAATTTGTGTAATTACTTCGGTAATTTTTTTTATTTTTTTTTTTAATTTTCCCTTTGATTGCGCAGCGAGACACAACAGCAGCGCGGCATCACTTTCGCCATTGCAGCGCTCTGCCCGTAACCTCAAACACGAACATGGGTCGCCATGTTTGAGGCTACGGAAGAAGGACACATGGCGCGCGAATCTGAATACGGTATACATAGTGTTTGACCACTTTGCTGGCACTTGCGTCAAGATAGGGCCGCAATTTATCATTTCGCTGCCCGCGAGGAAAACAACTGATATACACTGATTAGCCAAAGCATTAAGACTATCTGCTTAGTACCGTGTTGATTCACCTTTGGCGCGCAAAACAGTCGCAAAGGTCGTCCGCTGCGGAGTCCCATATAAAACAAAGTACGATTAACTGTGTGTTCTCGGAAACACTTGTACCTTGATCTACGTTGTATCTATCGGTGCCATTTGAGCCACAGGTAGCCGCCTATTTTGCTTCACCAAGCGGGGAAAAACCTTCGACGCCTACCATTTTGTGATGAGGCGTGGACGTGCGACGCCTAGGTGTCTACGAACAGTTTCACCGTCGTTCTTTCACTTTTGACATGTATACTAACGACAGTAGCTCACGAGCACCCGACGATACTTGCAGCTTCCGAAATGCTTGTTCTCAGCTGCCGTCGTGCCATCACGACCTGCCCTCTGCCAAAAACCCCTAAATCACCAGCCTTTCCTGATACATGCACACACAGTCTACCAAATCGTATACTTCTGTACCCCCGCAGCCGTTAACTGTACCATCCGCATCAGCAGGTTGTGTATAAAGCAGATGGCGTCTCAGTAGGCGCGCTCATTCACACATTGGGTGGCCATAATGTTTTGGCTGGTCAGTGTATTTTTTCTGTTGTCTTTCAAACGGGAAGAAGGCGTCGCCCACGTTGACCCTTCCGAAATTCGCCCACTGCGCGCCGCCATCTTGTTCTACTGAGCCATGGAGACGCATTCTGGGCCTGCGCAGTAGCTCTTTTTTATGGAATGACAGACGCGGCACATGCGTCCACAACCCAATGACTCGGCATTTATCGCCCGGGGTTATAACTTACAAGCGCTGGAACGGTGCCCATGGCGAGCAAGTGTTTTCCGAGGTTCGTCTTTGATGCATCGAAACGCAAGGAGCGGCACGCCATTCGAAGGGCAACGCAAGGAACACACAGGGAACGAGCGAGGACGAGGCAGCCAAACCCACTAAGTGCGCAAGGAGCAGACGAATTTGCACGCCGTACAGACCATGCGAAGCGCAAGTTCGTCTGCTTCTTGCACATGGGTTGCGATGATGTCAGAAAACCGAACTCTTATTGGTTGATTGAAATTAAAAAAAAAAAAAAATAACGAGTAGACCTTAAAGGACACATGCAAAGAAAAAAAACATTTTTTTTAAACAGCTTAGATGGAAAAAGGATATCATAAAACGATTTTACAACGAAGAAAAAAAATTTTTAGAGCTATATTTACGGCGCTATCGATTTTGTAGTTGGCGCCCGCGGGCGCCGCGGAAAAGTGGCCCTCATTTATCACGTGACGGGCCCATATTTGTCACGTGGTGCTCGCGCTCTTTCGGAAGCTTCCTTTGGCCTCTAAAAGTAACTTATTCATCTTTGTTTGAAGTATAACAAAAAACTAAGATGAATAAGTAACTTTTAGAGCCCAAAGGAAACTCCTGAAAAAGCGCAAGCAGACGTGATCGACCTGTGCGCCGGTCAGATGACGGCGGCGGCGCCCCGAACCAGACGAACTTCTGCGGCGGCGGCGACGGCGGCGTGGAGAAACGCGTTGAAGCGGCGTTCGCACAACGCTCAGCGTGCGGCGGCGGCGTCGCTTTACGGCTCGGCGACGCAGGGCGGCGGCGCGCGGGCCTACCACGTGACCAGCGGCGGCTCCAGCGGGCGCCAACTACAAATTCGTATAGCGCCGTAAATATAGCTCTAAAAATTTTTTTTCTTCGTTGTAAAATCGTTTTATAATATCCTTTTTCCATCTAAGCTGTTTAAAAAAACTGTTTTTTTTCTTTGCATGTGTCCTTTAAGGAGTTCAGCCTTGAGGTCTACCCACTATCATTTCAATCAAAGCCACTCAGAGCTCGGCGTCTTTCTGACGTCACTGCAAAACTCTTGCGCACAAAGCAGACGACTTTGCTCTCCGTATAGGGATGTCGCGAAACCTGCCGAAGTTCGAGTTGGACCATGGCTCGACTCTCTCGAACTTCCAACGCAAAGTTCGACTTCCGTGCGCATGCACGAAAATTTGGAAACGAGCAGACACCACTTGGCAGAGGAAAAGCGAAATGTTTGTTGGGTGCATATGCGGGCAGAAAGGGAGAAAGAGGAGGAGGCGATAGCGCGCGCGGGGAGGTCAGAACGCGGAGCTCTTGTCGGAGTGATTACAGTGTGTAGACTGAAAGCTATAAAAAAAAAACTCTGTTTCATACTTAGTGTGCAACGCTGTCAAAGCTACTGGAGCGAGCATGGGGCTTGATCTCGTTGATCATTTGCACGCGTTCTCGCGCAAACAAAACCATAGACAAAGCCACGCGCTCGCGCCAGTAGCTTTGTCAGCGTTGCACGCTAAGTATGAAACAGAGTATAGCTGACTTCTCTGTAGTCGTCAAACGCTTCCGAATGCGAAAGCAAAATTCCGGACATCGGCTTTCCCGCGTTCTAACGCGTTCGACGGGTGCAGTTGGGACAAAAGAGCTTTTGAGTCTACCACCCACTAATCACTCCAACCAGAGCTCGGGGTTCTGACGTCCTCGCTCGCTCTCGTCTCCTCCTCTCCTTCACTTTCTGCCCGCATTGCTTCACCGGTTCGCATTACTAACGAAAGCAGTAAAAGCACCCGTTTTTGCTTTTATGTAACCTTGCAAGAGAGTTCGAAGGTTCGACAAAAGTTAGTGACTGCGGCTCTGATGTCCCGTCGCTAAGGCGACGCTGCGGTAAGAAGGGCACATGCGCAGACGGCATCACCTCACGCGAGTCGATGGATGGATGGATGTTAATGGCTCTACCCTATGTAACGGACGGTAGCTTGCGCCACCTAACCTTAGTCTAAAAAGACGAACGCATGTTCCTCCCGCCCTTCTAAGACCAATTTTCTCCCCCTAACTATCACCAGAGAGTGTGGGATATTAGAGAGTTTTAGTAGATCGTTCCGATACCTCCGATACTGCCGATCACGATACTCCGCCACCGCCTCCCTTGCGCATGCATAGTATCGTTATCGGGGCTATCGGAGGTATCGGAACGATCTACTAAAACTCTCTACTACCAGGTCGACCTTTGGGGGATCGGGCAAAGAAAAGAAAAACATCACCCCCCTCCCCCGCCTCTTCCCCCCGGCAAGGGAGTCACCAATTTTCCTTTGGTCAGACCTTGTTGGCGTTACCTCAGCACCGAACCCACTGGGGGACAGGGTTGAGACTTTGGGCCGGAGCCACGCGGGAGGGAGTCCCAATTTTCCTCTGTCCCGCCTTGTACCTGCACACGCAGGTTGTGTTCCTAAATTTACTCGATTTTACTCTAGGGTAAGGGTTTTGTACCATGGGCGTTCGGAAACCTACCCGCGTCCAGCGTTTCTCTATCTGTGCTGTCACGTGACACGACCCGCCGGAGTAACTCGGATTCAATTTGGGTAAGATGTTGGAACACAGCCACGCAGTGCTCACACCTTGGGTCACCACGGGCTCGTTTGTAGACCGCACGTCTGCATATACATTGTGTAACACGCTCACCGTGTTGTTTCGAACTTGGGGGCTCCCTCTGAGCTTGGACCTGTGTGTCCCAACCAGGATTACGGTGGGCAGGAGCTGCGAGACGTCGCTGTCGTCGCAGACCTTGCAGTCCGGCTCGTTGTCCTGCTGGATCCTCGCAGCGGACACGTGAATCGACGTGAGCCACTGGTGCACGTGGTCCAACGTGGAGAGGGCTCGGCCAGTCTCCTCTATCTGAAGATCACGTGGCAAGGAGTTAATGAAACCCGTTGCAGGGTGCCACGAAGGAATCGGTACCATTCCGAATAGACGGCCCGCCTGTGTTTCTATGTACGTCACTGAGCATATACAGATATGTAGCTTAACTTCTGAAAAAGGGAACGGTTAGTTCTGAAACTTTTGTATCTGGTTCGTACCGCTGGCGCAACATTTGGGCGGAGAATGAACGTTCGACGATGCGTAATTTATTTTAGAGCGCAGCTCTTATTAGGCGCCCGTTTCCGGCTTGAGCGGCGTCGCCGTCACCGTTGGCGTCGCCGTTGGTGTCGCCGTCGGCGTAACCGCGCGGTGCTTTATGGGAAATGTCCCATAATGCACCGCGGGGGACCCGTGACGTCACGTGTGACGTCACGAGGTTCCCGCGCGGTTCATTATGGGACATTTCCCATGATGCAACGCGCGGGGAGAAGGAGGGAGAGGAGAAAGGGAGGGGGAGGAGGAGGAGGTGGGGGAAGGGGGGAGGAGGGGGATGAGTAGAAAGAGAGGAAGGAGGAGGAGGAGAGGAGGGGAGCAGCTTGAGGAATGAGGGGAGGAGAAGGACGAGGAAGAGGAGGGAGGAGGGGAGGAGGAGTAGCAGGGAGGATGAGGAGGTGAGGAGGAGGGAGGAGGGGTATACCCTTCCCTCAGTACCCTTCCCTCCTCCTCCTCAAAAGCTGCGCTCTAATTTGGCGTTACAGGGTGTTGTAAACGTCTTTCATTTTTGCAACGAAAAAAAAAAAAAGCTTTTGGTAACACCTTGTAGTTGACTTAGGTTTAGGTCAACTTAGCTCAGGTGTACCCTAGGTTTAGCCAAGGTTTAGCTTAGGTTTAGGTTAGGTTCAGGTTAAGGTAGGTTAGGCTTAGATTAGGTTTAGGACAGGTTTAACGCACTTCAAATTAGAGTACACAATTTCTGACCTCGCGTGTCACACTCGGGCCCGATTCACGTGGTGCGATTTTACTTGCGATTTCGCAATTGTGACGTCGCTCGTGTGGCAAAAAAAAAAAAAAAAGAGCGTGGTGGAGGTTCAGGTGCTCAACGCCGCAGCTGCGAAATTACGAGAAAATTCGTACCACCTGAATCGACTTATAAATGCCAAGCCACTGAAAAATGGCGACGACTCATCCACACAAAGCCTGCGTCTGTAAACTGTGGTGTCCAGAAAAGTAATAAACACGTGCGTGAACATCCTGATGAAGCGATAAGAGTGAAATAACAAGTGAAAGCCAGTTACTAAGAATGCGTTATGTGGGACCACAGTAAGGACTCAATAGACCAGGTTGTCCACTTTCGACCGTTTGGGTTGGCACCGCGCTGATTTGTATTTCGCATAAATGCACTTTGAGTCGGTGACAGGTTAAGGTCTCGTTAGATGCTTCGCCTCCAGCATACACTCATCGACTTCCGCGGGGCTTTGGCAGGCGTGCGACGAACTGCTGACAAAGGCGAAAAGTTAACGCACCAGGCGAAGCACCAATCTTAACCTGTCACCAACTATTGCAATGTGCGAAATCACAGCAAGCCACTTCGAGAAACAAGCTCGCCGGGTCTGTTAGAGTCGTGCCGATTTCCTTGTGTCAGAGCTTCGAGATGCCAGCAAGAGGAGTCCGAGCGGTACTCACACTTCGCGTTTGGTCCGGCGTGTGAATGGGTTCGTTGAGGTCTCTTGTGAGGTCAAAGAGCAGCAGGTAAATCCCTTGAGATGAATAAAACGTCTGAGAAAGGGACAGTAAAAAATACCCCGCGCTCAATGCAAATCTTCACTACATATCGAAAGAAACGCAAATACAGGGTAGGGTGTCCCCGAAAAACATTTACAGTGTTGTCTTCCTTGTTATTTTCACCGCAAAAATAAACGCCATCGCCATCGCTTCAGACCAGGTTCCAAAGTTTCAGGAGTAACCTTTATCTTATTAAAAAGTTTTCAAGGATTTTTTGAAATTTTTACCGGAAGCATGGGGTTGAATGGCGCCATTTACAGGGCACAAGCAATATTTTCCCATTGAAAGTTTCAAAAAATCACTTATAACTTTTGAATAAGATATTGGTTAGTTGTGAAACTGGCAATGGGCCTTTTCCGCTAGAGTTCCTGTATATAGCTACCTACGATAGCAGAGTTGCGCATTCAGCCTCGGCGGGTGGCCGTAGCGCCGGCTTTCCTGCACGCCCTGGATGATTTGCTCCTCACGTGACTAAATTTGGCGAATAGCGGCGCCGCGCGCGCCGCCGCGCGTGGAAAACAGAAAAAGAGGAGAAGGAGGCGAAAGCAGGGGAACATACGCCGGGGCGCGAGCAACGTCGGCGGAGCGACCGTAAAGGTGGCTTTCTTGCACGGCGCCGGATGCTTTGCTCCTCACGTGATGGATCTCGGCGAATAGCGGCATGGCGGCGCGGGGAAAACAAATGCGCAACTCTGCTACCCTTGGGAGCATATCGAGGAACTCTATTTTCCGCAAATGTTGGGCGCCATCTATCGGCAAGCAGGAGAGGCGCTTTTGATGGCCTGCTTTGCTTCCAGTTCTGCCCTCTCCAAGCTATGTTAGCTGTCTGGACGCGGTCGTAAAATGCGCTCACTGCTCAGCGTTTGTTTTTCCTCTATTCAACACAATCAACGAGCAGATTTGTTTTCAATTAATGCGTTAACTACGAACGACTTCGTCCGTTTGTACATTTTATTTCCGAATGAATGGACGACTGACTTCGTCGTGGCACCCGTTGTGACTGACGACACAGTTGAAGCTCTCTTCGACCTATGGGAAAGTACAAACGGTTACATTAAACTAGGATTCATGTCATATGCAGTACCGGCAGTAAATTTAGAAAATATTCGAGACCAAGTTACAGTTAAGGAAAGCCTTTTTTTTTTTTAATTGAAAGCTATTTGTTTAATTTGCTCGAAAATTTTAATTGGCAAGATGTATTCTCATAAATGTGAAAGCTTACTCTAAACGGTCCGAAAAACACAGGCGCCTGAACGTACCAATGTAATTCTCATCAAAGGTGTATTTTAGTGGTGGATTTCACCTTGTGAAATTTCAACGCGTAGCTCCATTTCTATTATAAAATGAGACCAACAAACTTGGCCGGGTCAACGGCGGACTTGTTCAGCGACTACTGTATACACTAAATGTCGTTTGCGAGCGCCGCCGACCCTGGCGAGTTTGTTGGTCTCGTTTTTTACTGAAAAAAAGACCACTTTGAAATTTCACAAGGTCAAATTCACCACTAGAATACATGTTTAATAAATATCTAAGATTACTACGTGCAGCCACCGATTTCTGAGCGAGCCTCGTCAGTGATGTCACCCACTTCAGGCTACAGCGGTGTGTGACTGTAGGTCCTGAAGAAAACTTCACAAAATCAGCCACACCTGTTTTCTTTCTTTTTCTTTTTTTCAGTTTAGCGCCTGTAGACAATGTTGCAAACTTATTTTTTGTTTACTCGATACATACACGAGGACAACACATCAAGATGATTGTTTCCTCTTTCTTATTTAACCACAAGACCAGTAGATGCGGTCGTGGTAGCGATAGATCTGCTCCCATTTCACTTTCTGGGTGTGCAGGTAGCAACAAACTGTGCAGCATAGCCACTTTACCTCAATGATTTATAAATATTTGAAAACTGTGGGTTATTCCAATGTTTAACCCAACCAAAAAGCAGACAGGCAGTTTGCGTAGCAACGCAGACCGTCCCATTGGTAAACAAAAAAGTGTGCCAGTGAAACGCACTATCGCAGAAACGCCAACCCCGAGGCGCTCGCTCTGCGTGGCACATAAGCGACACGACAGCATACCTAACCACTCTGCTGACTTTTATTCACACAAAAGTAAAAAATGAAGGAATAAAAACATGAACCTTCCTTGAAGTGGCAACTGCAAACGCGGAAGTGCTTTGAAGGCTGCCTTTACGAGCCGTCCGCATTGTATCGCTGGATCGCCCGAAACCAGAGCTGCCGCTTCGTCGAGTGCAGGCTAGTAGAAGGAAACCCAAAGAAGCTTAAACCGCGACAACGCTTGCTGTCGTTGCTGCAGCCAACAACGAAACAGCGCCTGTCGGAGAGCTTCGAAACGCGCGACCACCGCTGCCTCCTGCAGCCCCGAGCCGGACGTATACCACGCCACCAAAAATGGCGGACTCCTGTCTGCTGCTGCCGCGCATGCGCCGTGGAAACCCCGGAGAAGGCCCATTTCTTTGAACCGCATTACATTTGGCCGGAAACCGACCACTCAAAAATACTTTTTTTTTTTTTTTTTGCGGATAAATACGCACTGCACATTTTCGGGGACATTCAACTGTGATGAACTCTGACAGTATACTATAATGATACAACGGGTAAACGCTTCACTTCTTCCCTTTGTGAACGTGAACGCAGGAATAATCATGCATTTGTAGTGTATTATGGGTATTAATTATTGAATATGATACTTTCCTAAAAAATAGGGTAAATCTTTACTAACGCGACTTCGTCAAATAATTTCATCTCTGTAGCTGCAGTTCCAAAATGCTTCGGTACCGGATCAGCCCACACCGTATACAACACGGGGCAGAAACAGGATTATGTTCGTAACTAAAAGCACATTGAATAAAGTGGATGTAGAAATGCGACTAAATGAGAAATTCAATTAACTTAGAACGGCACCCACCCATCCACGTGCTTGTACGCGATCGTCGTTCCTTCGGCTTCCTTTGAACTCGAACCAGATGTGAATGTTAGGTACACTGAGAAGAAACTGAGAAGAAAACATTTCCTCCAAGCCGTTTGCAGAGTTCTATACCCAATCTTCTCACAGCACAAGATGCAGGGTCTCAAGACCAGTTCAGAAACCTCGGTCGTGCCATAGAAAATCGTAGAGGTGACGAAAGTCTTGGCTGCTGAGCGCCTCTGCCAGGTACGATCCAACGCAGAGAAGGAAGAGAAAGCAAAACACGGCCAGATAGAGGGTCACCATCTCGAACGTTTCCTGTCATGCCTTTGCTTCCTGTGCCATGGCGGTCGCTGCATGGTTGTCGTCTTCCTTCTTTTGGTTTTCGTTTGCTTGAAACGATTATTATGTTGCGTGTCGTGAAGACCGCGACAGCTGGAGCACGCGCTCCTGCTGCCTTCCCTACGCGGTGCGTGAATTCCAAAGCAAGTGGGGACAATGAGAGCTTTACTGCAGGCTGCGCAGCTCTGCTGCTCATTACTGCGCTTTAAACCACCTTCGAAGACAGCTGCGCAATAGTGTGCGTTGTGCCGTTGTGCACGAAGGCACTCCATTGCGAATACGGTCAAGCGCTATCGCCAAATTTATTTCAGAATGCTCTATACTCGTTTTCACCTTAAGAACCGAAGTAAAACAAGTCCGGCCGGTGGCGGAGGGTTCTGGGTTTCCACCAATGAAATGGCGCGATATCACGTAGACTTCATCACTCTCCGTCGGTAGGTGGTGGGATCCACAATTAGAGACCGAAACCAAAACGAATTTAGCACTGCAGCATTCCCTAGTGGCAAAAAGCTAGAACATACCTCGTTAAATAGCGTTTGTTTCTAATAAACATGCTTATGCTATGCACAATTTTGCATCGCTTCTTTAAACTGTTTTCAATAAACATATTTTTGTATATCTAACATTGTTTATAACGTCGGCTTTCTAAAAACACCATGAGAAAAAAATCAATGTCTGCCCGTTTTAGCGTATTTACAGTTTTTAACGGCAACCATGGAGCACTAAAGCAAAAAGATCAGCTGACATCATCGACATCGCCGCAAACTTGATGAACTGGGATTGATCAGATCTGCTACCAGCCACAAACGTGAGTTTCCATAGTTTATTCTGTCCTAATATACCTTTGTTTACGTTATTGCGTTGACGTTCACGTGTATATATTCAATGGGTATTCGGTTTCCTTGTGTTTCGCGGTGAATTTCAATTTTTATTCTTTAATTGTGTTCTCTTAAGTTCCGTAGTGTGAGGATGGTGGTACAAATCCGGATTATAAGCAGAAACAGCGTGGTTGATGCGAGATACACTCTTCCAGGATCCCATACAAGCTTCTGCTTGTTGCCCGAGTGGGCCTGTGTGGGGTGGCGGTAAGAATTCCGATTATAATTTTAAACAGCATGATAGATGTGAGATACGTTTATTGCCAGAGCGACCCTAAGGCATGTGAATGGCAGTTTGTGAGTTTACTTTCCCACAAACCGCCTGGAGCACTGATAACTGCAATAGCGGAGCTATCTTAATGAAAGACTGGGCTGAACATAATGTTTAGACCTCAAAATAAACTGTAAGCGACACTGAATATGCATGAGGTGAGCAAGTGAAATGTTACGCTCAGGGTCACATTGCAGAACAATGGTCCACTTTCGGCATGCCACCAACACTATGTCTTCTTTCTTGAATGAAAACGACCCTTAAAGTGTAATTGTATGCATATATGTTTAGAAAGCAAAAAGCCAAAATGGCGCCTGACACCTCTGCTGTAGATGGGCAAATTAGCGAGTGCAGTACAACTGCAAACTTTTTTTTTTGTTGTAGGGTGAATCTTTGCACTGGTTATTCACGGTGCAGTGGAATACATACAGCTGATTTCAAAGACCTCGAAAAGCCATGAACAAGGCTATTACGTAATGAAAGGTAGAATCGCGACAACAACATGACACTGGAGGTTAGGCGTGTATGAAGTCGGGAATCCTATTTTGCAGTATGTGAATGGTCCTTAAAAGGACCGCTTTGTGTTTTGGTGTATGACAAACAGAGTCAAAAGTTCTAGCCACTTTCAGGAGAGAACATGTCCTAGGGGGACATTAGTTCACGGTCAATTCCATTCTAAAGGCTCAACACCGAAGATCTCTTCACCCTCGTCCTCTTCGTCAGCTTCGTCGTCGTCTCCACTATCTTCCTCCGTGTCGCTTGCATCGAGGCGTGTGATGACTGGCTCGAGGTTCGACTCTGGGACATCACGTTCTCGAAACTTCGCCTCCCTTTTTTTCACATGCTCTACACAGTCATGCCAATGGACAGCTGTTACGTTGTCCACTGCTTCCCTCAAGAGCCGCTCAGCGTCACTGGGCTTGAATGTGATGTTCTTGGAGGCGACCTCCTGCTTGACTCGTGCCCATATCAACTCTATGGGATTTAGTTTGCAATGGTACGGTGGGAGCCTCAACACTGTGTGTCCGGCGTCCGTAACCGTGACGTCAACTTTGTACTTTGTGCAGCGATCCTTCACCATTGCCACAATGCTCAGAAGGTCTTTTTCCTCCATTGTGACAGTCCAGTCTAGGCTCTTGGAAGAGAGCCCCTGCTGGATCTCGCCCTTCTTTGTTGCAGTTGTGGGAACAGCTTCAGCCTTTCTGCTGTGGTACGGCGCGTTGTCTATAACAATTACGCTGTTAGGCTCGATGTGGTCCAGCAGATGAAGAAACCATGCTTTAAACCTGTTCGAGTCCATTTCATCGTGGTAGTCCCCCTTTTTCTTCCCACGGAACACGTCCAGGCAGCCGGACACGATGTCAGTGTCACTACCTGCGTGGGTGACAATGACTCTTTCACCTTTTCCAGAAGGAGCCTTCAGCCCGGTTGTCAGTCCAGACATGAAGGCTTGCCTTGCTGACTTTATGGTGCTGTCAGTCCACACCTTGTCAACTGTGAGGCCGGCGTTCACCCAAGCCTCGTCCTGGAAGTAGATCTTGCGGTTCTGGGCTCTGTGCTTTCCGACTGCCCTCAAATACCGCCACCTCCACTCGACGATGTCCTCAATCTCAATTGGGAAGAAGTTGCAATTCCGTTTCTGTTTCTCGAAACCCATGTCCTTCAGCAGGCGACACAGGGTAGTCCCGGAACAGGACGGCAGCACGTCGTCTTCTTGGAGACGAGCGGCGATTTTCTTCAACGTTGGGATCTCCCCCCGATGGAAGAAATTGTGCAGGCAGCTTCTCACGGTCGTACACGTGCACGCGTCGTGATTTGAAATCCTCTTCCTTTTCTCAGCGAATTTCGGGCGCTTCTTTGAAGAAGATTTCACAGCTCCGTTAGAACGTTTGAAGCAACGCTTGATCTCGTAGACCGAGCTAACCCCGTCGCGGCGGCAGTCAGATTGACGACTTCCACCACATATTTTTCTTGGTACTGCCGCCGCATCCAAGAATAAACGTTCAAAACACACTGCCTTGTCTGGCTCGACAGAAAATTTCCACTTGCGTGACGTTTGTAGTACACCCGAGGGGAAACGTCTTCAGGAAAGAGTGCTGACAACACGGACCGATCAGCCAGAGTTGTTGGAGTCGCCATTTTGGAAAGCGAGCGACAGCGGCTGGCCGGCTGGCTACGAACATCGATCCTCAGATCTTGTGAGGCGTTGAATTATGTGAATACACGCATACTAGGGAGGTATATTATTTATCCTACTGTGAATAAATCTAAGCTTAAATAACGCTAGCTTCCTGAGAGCAAACTTTTATCGGAACTACTTTGCAGAACGGAATAATATGTGCGACGGCATGCGACCAATAAGCATGCGACGAGGAGACACACCCACTTTTTTCTTAAGGTGAAAACAGGGGGGATCGGTGGCCGAGTGGGCTAGCGCACACCAGCTCGGAGCACGTGGAGCGAAAGCTCGCGCTGCAGAACCCAGGGATCCTGGGTTCAATCCCCACCCCTGCCCGTTTCGATCTGGATGAGCATCGTACCGGCGTGCGGTCGTGTATCACTACTGCGTGGTGCACGTTAAAGACCCCAGGCTAGCGGTTGTACTGCACTGGCTAAATTGCTCATCTACAGCGAGTGACTCGTCGCAACATTAAAAATGGCTGACCAACGACTCGCTGTATAAATATCCTCACAACCCCAATTATTATTATTAAGGTGAAAACGGGTATAGTAACATCGAACCTGACGGAAATCTATCTGATGTTAGGGAAGTGATTCTTTAACATTATTTATTAGGAATTTATATCTTCACTCTCTCTGCGTTTCCATCCCATGTTCCAACAGCCGGATTGAATTATCCCATGAATGAAAGAGGTCGACACATCCCCTGGTTCCCACCACCTCTCCCGTCGCCCCAGGATAATCAAACAGCATATAAATCAACCATAGATTAGCATCACTGAGACAGTTGACTTCGGGGATATGAAGCGCACAGCCATCAAGATTAACCCCTGACTCTGCCCTGAGCGTTTGAAGGATTCTGTGCCGTTAAGGGATGTCAGTACAATGGCGCGATACAAGAATCACGCGGATAATTCTGAAGAGATTATTCAGTTGCCTGCTTTCATTAACAATGAGAAATAACGGAATGCATTTCAGATACGCCTATTAGAATGCGTCGATCGGTTGTAGTTCTTACGGGCGCCGTGACGTATATTAGATTCCGACAGCTGCAATTACCTGATGAGTGAGGAAGTGTTTGGGCGAGCCGTCGAAGTCCCACAGCATGAAGGTGACCTCTCGGGTGGAGTTCCTCGAAACCCTGTTTGCGACCGCCTTCTCGCTCTCCTTGGAGTCCAGGTCCTGTTTGCTTTCGGCGTCCTTGAGCATCTTTTCCACGAGGCTGACGACCTCTTGAGGCAGGTCCTGGGGTATGCTGTCCCAGCTTGTCAAGGACGACGTGTCCTTGTGAGACTGTGTCGGGACATAGAGTTATGTGACTCCACGATATCAACACCAAAAAACAAAAATAATACCAGCGACCTTTATCTCCAGTCGTATCTCCAGACCGGTTATAACAAAGTAAACGGGAATTGGAAATCACTTCGCTATACCCGCTGTTTCGTTATAACCGACTTAGGTTATAACGAAGTGCAAAAAGGAATGGGAAATCGTGATCGCTTCGCTGTAGCCGCTATTTCGTTATAACCGACTTCGGTTATAACGAAGTGCAAAGGGGAATGGTAAATCGTGATCGCTTCGCTGTAGCCGCTATTTCATTATAACCGACTTCGGTTATAAGTCTACGGTGTATACTTTCCGGTGTTTATTTATGACAAATATTGGCGGATGGTGTTTATTGATTTCTAGAATACCGGTGCTTTTTCGTGAATTCTCTGGTGCAGACGCTAAAAACGGTGATTATCGGGGGAAAAAAGTGCGAATGTAAACGACCGCTGAGGACAAAAAAAAAACAGTTCAAATTTTATTTACATCTTTTACACAATCTTTTTCACACTTGATTATTCTAGTATATGAACCCATAGATTCCTAGGCTCGTGACTGTCACTCCTTCTTGTTGACGACGTGCAATTTCGAGAATGCCCGCTCAACGTTTGGACACGGGAAGCCCCAAAACGTCCAACGTGGCTTGGGACAGTACTGGCCAGCTGTGACTGGCCTCTCGGGCCACTGATAGTGATCTTCAAGGTCGGTGACTTAGGAGGACCGCTGACCTTGGACAACAGTGGAATAAAGCTACTGTCCTCCAAGGGCTCCAAACTCGTCAAGCCCAAAGTTGGGGCCGAAGTTCATGGAGCGCAACGATTGGACTATCACGACGACGACTTCGCGCTTTCGTCGCCAGCGTCCAATCGGCGCGCTCCGCGAACTTTCGGCTTCAACTTTGTGTCTGACGAGTTTAGGGCCCCAAGAGTCCAAGACCACGTAAGTCACAAAAGAAAGACATGCAGAGTGTATGATTCTGGGTAAGATAACGTGTTTGACGGAATTTTGCGGAAAACATTTTCGGTAAAGGAACAACAACAAAACATTGTTAGCGGAAACAAGTTTAAAAACCGGTGTTTTGGGGTTTTTTGTTTTGAACGATTTTTATTTCCGTCCCCGGCGGATGTTTATCGGTTATTTATACAGGACTTTTTCGTTGAAAAAAAAAAACAGCGCTTGCTCGAAAATATAAAAAAGCGGTGTTTTTCGGTTTAACCGATTTTGTATTTTCGACACCGGCGGATGTTTATCGGTGTTTTTCGGTTAAAACTGGAAAGTATACAGCCTAGAACTTATAACGAAGTGCAAAAGGGAATGGGAAATCGTGATCACTTCTGTAGCCGCTATTTCGTTATTTCGTTATAACCGACTTCGATTATAACGAAGTGCAAAAGGGAATGGGAAATCGTGATCGCTTAGCTGTAGTCGCTGTTTCGTTATAACCGACTGGTTATACCGAAGTGCAAAAGGGAATGGGAAATCGTGATCGCTTAGCTGTAGTCGTTGTTTCGTTATAACCGACTGGTTATAACGAAGTGCAAAAGGTAATGGGAAATCGTGATCGCTTCGCTGTAGCTGCGATTTCGTTATAACCGACGTTGGTTATAACGAAGTGCAAAAGGGAATGGGAAATCGGGATCGCTTAGCTGTAGCCGCTATTTCGCTGTAACCGACTTCGGTTATAACGAAGTGCAAAATATAATGAAAAATCGTGATCGCTTCGCTGAAGCCGCTATTTCGTTAAAACCGACTTCGGTTATAACGAAGTGCAAAAGGGAATGCAAAATCGTGATCGCTTCGCTGTAGCCGCTATTTCGTTATAACCGACTTTAGATATACCGAAGTGCGAAAGGGAAGGAGAAATCGTGATCGCTTAGCTGTAGCCGCTATTTCGTTATAACCGACTTTGCTTATAACGAAGTGCAAAAGGAAATGAGAAATCGTGATCGCTTCCCCGTAGCCGCTATTTCGTTATAACCAACTTTGGTTATACCGAAGTGCGAAAGGGAATGGGAAATCGTGATCGATTAGCTGTAGCCGCTATTTCGTTATAACCGACTTCGGTTATAACAAAGTGCAAAAGGGAATAGGAAATCGTAAACGCTTCGCTGTAGCCGCTATTTCGTTATAACTGACTTCGTTATAACTGGTACGGAATACAGTGTCAATGCTGGTTCACACAACCCCGTTTTCTTACGTTACGTTATGCCACGAGAGCTTACGTCGAGAGTCAGAGGAACATCCGTGACGCGACGTACGAGGCACGAACGTCTTTTTGATTCATAACGTAAGGTTACAAAGCGTAAGCAAGCGCCCATGAGTGAATGGCTCTTTAAAGGAAAGCTGAAAAGGTTGTTGAAAAAAAAAAAACGAGTTAGAGGTGAATCCTAAAGTTTTTTTTATTTCGTGAATCTGGATATCAGGATCGTTTTTTCCCCGAAGATGTAACTAAATGTGAGCAAACACGAAAAATCAGTCGTTACGTCCTACCCAGATCTTTTGGGCCGACAAGCACGTGTCACTCGTGTGGGCAGCGCCGGCGTGTGCAATTGCAAGCCAATGCCAGGCACATTACCCCGCACTGACACCAGCCGTGACGCATTTTTCTGACCTTTTTGAAAATAGCAAGAGTGCGTTAACGCAGCTTTGATAGGAGCTGCAGATGCACGAGAGCGGAGATTCCGAAAACTCTCAAAATGACGTCACGCTCCGGGAAGAGGAGGCTTCAGCGGTACTTTGAAAATGATCTTGTGCAGCCTCCGTACACCGAATTGAAAAATAAACTCGATATTCGTGATCCTGGAGCCCTACTCTGGACACTTGGTGAAAACGTCGGCGAGAAATCCGGCAGCCTTGATTGGTTAGCGCCACGGTCAAGCGCGGCGCCGGCCAATCACGGCCTCCGGATTTCTCTCCGACTTTTTCGCCAAGTGTCCTGATTAGGGCCCCTGGACGCCAAATCAGGACGCTTGAAGTGTTTTTCTTCAAATTCAGAACCGCTTCAGTTTCCATTTAAAGAGCATTGAATTTTCTCTAGAATATATTAAAGAACATGCGCGTATTTTGTATTGATTTCCATCATAAATGTAGCGAGAAGATTGACGTCACGTGACCTGGCATTACGTTACGTCATGGCATCACGTGACATATCAATTTGACACCACGGCGCCGCGTGATGGCAGGTCGCGTGATTCCAGTTCTCCGCTAAAATTAGCGAGGAAATTTTCGCAAATTTTTTCCCACTAATTTTAGTGTAAATATTGACGTCACGTGACCCGCGCAAGCTAGGCTGTGGTGACCTAACACCTCGAAATGGTGTGAGGTTGAAATCTACTGACTGCATACCGCGTGGTGGGACACAAGCGAACTGGCACGTGAGAGCAAGGAACCAGAAAGCGATTTCCTTGTGAAATTCATAAAATAAGAGCGGACTAGTTTTTTTGTTTGTTTGTCTTTTTCCTCCGGGAAAGCTTTTGACTTCATCGTGATCTCCCAGTTCCAAAGCTCCTTAGAGTGACGGACGTTCGGTGGCCAAATTCCATTCACGAATTAAACACAAGCGCTGTGCCGCTGGTCAGCTTGCGCCATGACCGGCGCTATGGCAACAATCAATTTATCGATCAATGTTTTGCAAAATACATATTTGGGGAAGTTACGTGACAAACTAAGTATCTGGCACACCCCAGCAAGGAACTGAAAACAAAGTTACGTGCAACCGAAATCTCGGTCACACGGCGCCTTTCGCGCAATATAAGCCTCCGTCAGATCGCGGCAACTCGGCCGGAATTCGATGAACATTTTCGTGCGCGATCGTGACCAATTAGTGCGATGACGAAAATTTCCAAAATCCGACAGTTGCTCGGGCCACAGCACCAAGCTCTCAGCATTGGCAACCGAGGCACACGGCTGTGATGAAGCTCAGCGGCACGACAAATGAACACCCGAGAGCTTTTCGTGCATGAGTTGGGTTTCTCTAACACTAAATGTGTTTTATCAGACGAATTGTATGAGAAAACCGCCACGAAAAACCGTCGCGAAGGACTGTAACATCATGTGATATCATGACGTCACCTGACACTATAATGTCACGTGAAATCATGACGTCACATCGCGTCACGTGATCTAATGACGTCACGTGACACATTGATATCCTGATGTCACAGAGTCTTGTGACGTCAGTATGTCATGTGACGTCACTGAGTCACAGACACCATGTGGCACCATGCACGGTCGGTGTCATTGTAATCACGCTAGCGCGATTTTTTTTTTTTTTTTTCGGCAAATCGTGTGTGGTTTGTGGTACTCCAAAAACGAATGCATGCCTTATAAAGATCGGAGATTATGTGTGGAAAAAAAAAATGTTATGGTTCCTTAGTATACGAATTCCCTTGTGGCTCCAGGCAGAAAAAGGAAAGGTGCGCACTCACCGATGCACCACGTGCAGTGTTATTGCCGTGACTAGCTCCTTCCGTGCTGAACTGACGCGGGTGGTTCCGGTTCCGGAGAACGCCGCCCTGAATCTTGACCGAGCCCCTGCTCTGACTCTGCAGCTTCTTCCTCTCCTCCTGGTGCTGGCGCTTCCGCTGTTGCAGCGTCATCTCCCGGACCACGTTCACCGCCACAGCCTGGTAGTACTCCGCGTCGCTAAAATGGCTGACGTCGGCTGGATTCGAAGAATGGGAACGGAGTGAGCGTAATTGTCACAGCAGTGACGGCGACCATCAACTTTCAACTCCCGCGATCGCAAGCGCTCGGTGAGCCCAAAAATACCTTGTCAGTGGGCATTGTGGGCACCATCTTCTGCAAGTAACGAAAAACAACTGCCATCGTGAGGCATATGTTGCAAAAAGGACATGTCATCTCATTGATTATAATGCAATTAAATGCAAAGGTGCAAGCGAGCTGGACAAGAATGACGAAAATGATCCCTGGAGAAGGGGAACAAGAGGGACAAAGGACAAACACAAATCTCCAAACGCATCTAGGTCACCGGTGCGCGACCGGAAAAATCCGCCTGGTTCGGGTATCGAACTTGGGACCTTTTATTTCCAGTGGAGCGCTCTACCAC
>JABSTQ010002608.1:0-21997 GCA_013358835.2 Ixodes persulcatus | reverse complement strand
ACTGGCTGGTTTGAGTCGCGCTCACTCTCTTCTCCGTGGTCACATGCCGTTATCTATGGTTAGAAACAACAAACCAAGCTAATCAAAGTCGCGGGTCATCGAAGGCACACACTCAATACTAGAAATGGACAAAAAATATGATACACATTTTTTGTAGCTTCTAAAAAACTGCAAATACGTTGACTGAAAAAGAAAAAAAGTAGCACAGCCACAGCCACGTGACTTCTGGTATCTTCCTCTTCTATATTTCTTCCTCCCCAGTCCAGTTTCGGTTTCAGTGTCGAGCAGTTGCGTTTTTTTACTTTATTAAAAAGGTATGTGATGCTGTAGCAAAATACTCATTGGGTAGTCTTCTTCCACCATAATAGATCACCTGGCAAAACAAACGATTCGGGATGTCAGTGTCCCTTGAAGGTGTTTTCTTGTTTAATTTTCATCCGCGATGGTGCTTTCCATGCTTCCGCATTTCACGAACACAAAAAAACTATGCCAATAACTAATCGTCTTTTTGAAAGCAAAAAGGGAAGTGGCAGATGCTGTTCATCAACATTGAGGACGCAGCTTACCAGAAGTCAAAAGGCATTTCGTGAAGCCACCTAATATTATTTCAGATAAGGTAAAAGTTTAGGGGCATTATACGTATATGTACAAATGTTTTAACAGAAAAACTAGCACACAAGCAAAAGCTGTGTTTCATTTCTAATTTTTTTTAAGTGGCAGGGACCAGTTCCTGGAAATATTGGACTTGTTGTATAAGGAATGCAAGAATATTATCTTATACTTCCGCTTCTTTTTAGATTATGGCAATGCTGAATTTCTTCAATTTTTGTTTTTTGATGTGCAGACCTGCTCATGGACGCCTACAGTCCTCAAGAAGAGGACGAAGGGGAGTCCGGGGTTCGAAGAATCGATAGCGTGGAGGACACCCGTGTCATGTTCTATCCCTTCACATTTCCTCTTTTTCTGTAATTCCTAACACCCCTATACTCCGTTTCACGATAACTTGTCAAACTGTGGAGGCTGTGGCTTCTGCGACCCAATAAGAGCGTCGGAGTAAGGCACGTGATAACACTCCATGGTTGAGCCCACAGAGGCCTCGTTACCGCCACAGCAACAGCCCCGTCCGTGACAAAAAGTAGTTCTAGGTTTCTTTTCCTTTGAACGGCAATTGAACTCGTTCGATTCCATCTTCTGTCGGCAATATACAGTCGAATCTTGTTATTTCAAACTATCTTCATTCAAACTTGCAGGTAATTCAAACGAGCATGCAAGTCCCATCCTATGCGTCTCTATGGAAGGAAACTCCCGGTAATTCAAACGTTGCTTTATTCAAACAAATTTTCGGTCCCCCTTGAGTTTGAATTAACAAGATTGGACTGTATAAATCGCTCGGCCACCAGCTTCACAACATGCTTCAGTGCAGCAGCACGCAACGCCTCCCCAAGCTACTGATGAGCCGCCGGCCAAGAAGCAGGCAAGGAAGGTGGGGCGGGCCAACTTCCACGAGGAAGAGGGGTCCCTTCGCCGCATAGTCGAGGAGTCGACTAGGCAGATGGCGAGTCGGGCCAAGAATCCAGACAGTAACGATCCTTTTAGGATTTATGGAATTCACGTGGGAAATGAGATAAGAAACTTGCCAGCTTGCCTCTAGAATGAAGCAAAGTTTAAAGTTAAGTTGCTTTTATACGAACTGCATTGCAGAGGTGAGAGTGAGTAGTTCTCAACCTTCAACTTCCGAGTAGGAACCGTCCATCACTACTTTGTGATGTTCTTTAGGCCCTAGGCAAGCAGTGGTACTTCACTGACAAAATTTCTCATCTACAGCTGGGATGCCAGATGACCGACTATACTCCGTTTCCCCTTATGGTGTACTGCAGCAAATGCTATGAGCTATGGGAGGCAATCCAATGTAGTGCGTAACCTTTGGGAAAGGTGCAGCAATGTGTGGGCTGTGTAGCCAGGTGAAGCATTCACAGCACTGGATTGGCTGCAATGGCTCGTAGCATCCACTGCAGTCAGTCATAAGGTGAAATGGAGTACAAGCTCTGGCACAGCACAATTACTTCAAACGGAGGTAGGTTGGCAAGTTTGCTATTTTCCAAGAACAGTCCCCATTTGTTATACACTACCCAAAAAATCATCTACTCCCTGAACTTGTCACACCTTGTTACTTTTCTAAAGAATTTTACATTTCTTTGTTCTCTATACTGTTCCTCGAGGCCTCTTGAAGACTGGAATCAGAGCTTGGCATTTTGACGTTACCACAACCCCTGCGAAAGAAGCAGACCAACTTGCGCTCCGCATAAATCTTGTCTCAGTGATTAAATGCCAACAGAACACAGACTTGGGAACCCTTCATGCTGATAACCTTTCCTTGCAATTGTGAATGGTCAAAAGACGATGCCATGATAGGCTGAAATACTTCGGACATAGCATGCTTAAAAGGGCCCTGCAAGGACTTCTTTACTGGTTTTTAATTTGCACCGAACCTGAGCGCACTGTACGCAGTAACTTAATGAAACTTTTCTTTTCTAGAATTTTGCTTTATTTTAAAACTTATAGGCAAACTAAAATTGCAAAAACAAGCAAAAAATAACCTCCTTCATGATGTCCTTCGTCACTTGAGTGGCCGTGAACTAGAGGAGGGGTAGTGAGCTCAGCGAGCGCTCACAGCTGCCGCACTCTGCGTCGACGGCTCAAGAGGGCGCCACTAAAGCGTGTTCTGGATTAGGGAGGCTCTAGTGAGGGTGGGTGCAACTCAAAACCTGGAGAGCATTTGCAATTTAATGGCGGCGCCTGAGGGAGAGGATTGGGAAAGGATATGTGCCAATGTTGCCTGCACGAGAGCAGACGCCTGCTTTGTTGGAACACTGTTTCTCCACGTGCCTTTCCTCTTCTCGCCTCCCACTGCAAGCAAGAAACGCCTTGGCGCAGCCTTCCTCGCTTCCTTCTCGCTCTGGGAATTGCAAACTCCAAAAGGAGAAAGCAGGGTCGCCAGACGTCCAAGATGGCAGAATTTACCATTTTTCGCGTTAAACAAATACTTAACCTAGTGCCACTAAATAAGCTACGCTTCAGAGTAACGACACTATGCCATATTGTGTCTTAAAATCATAGACGCCAGTTATCGGAAGCTTTATCTGAGATCACAGGAAATGCTTTTCCACCCTCTACAAATGTTTAAACAATTCGCGACAAAGCAAAGCAATATTCCATGAGCTTCCTAACACCGAATCTAACGCTGAGGAAGACGCACTTTTGGATCATGACGATCGGCAGTTTCGTTTGATCTGCATACGAGCCAAAATGGCGGCGCCCACAACAATGTCGGGGAACGGAGTGCCGATCCTCTAAGCGTAGCTCCATTTAGTGGCTCTAACTTAACCTATCGGAACAAAACTGGTGGCTATGAAAAAGTAATGATTTATACCTTGCGTAAATTATTCAAGCACAATAATGGGTTCTCCTGAGTTAGGAAATAAAACGACCCTTTGCCCCATAGACTCCCAGCAAAATTTAGCAATTAAATGATTTCCATATCCCGTGATCCTCGATCTAGCAGGTACACCCACCCTCACTTAAAGGGGCTATGCAACAATTTTTTTACTTTGCGAAAATACCGCTTAGAACGGATCCCTGACGTTAATGACCTATGAAACACGCCTTCGTTTTTCCCCCGACGCATTAGAAGTCCCAGAAAAAAATTAAAGAAAAACGAGCAGCGTTCACGCCCTCAACTCGCAGCCAGAACAAGCGGCCACGTAATCTGGAGCCGATTATATGCCGCCAATGTTGATCATAGCCACGCGCTGGGGTTGGCAAAGCACAGGACACGCGCTGAGTTCCAGACATTGTTATGGCTCGGCTATTGTCGTCGTTGCAGCGATTGGACACGGGCCACTACTCGAATGCTTCTCGAGCTATCAATTATCACGAGCCTAAATCGAGTGCCCACGCAATGCTCGGGTCCAATCTATGAACCGCATTCAAATATCGTCATATGGGTGTACTGCGATCCCCGCGTTACGTCATCGAATTTTGCAAAGGAGAGATTGAATGAAAATGATCGCTTTTGTCCTTGAAATTACACCACAACAAAGGAGTTTCTTGGCCAGTGGCATTGCATGCGAGTATCCTTGAGTCCCACTAGTGCCAGTAAGCTCGTGTAAAGTGAAAAACATTCCAATTGAATATCGTTGCACAGCTCCTTTAAGCCTCCCTATTCTCGATAGGCTGTATGAAGCGGGCAGCCAGGGCTGCTAGCATTGCAGTTGCTGCGCGATTAAACACTAATTCAGCATGACACTCATTGGTCACTGTAGAGGTGGTCGCTTTTATTTAGTACTTTTTTCTCGACCGACAGGACGGCATACCCCGCTCTGTTTTGTTTAGCCGCCTGACGGCACTTCGGTCGGGAATGGGGAGGCGCTTTGGGAGTCGAGTGTCGCGTTTCAGGGGGTCCCGTGCCGTTACGAGTCGGAATTCTGCTTGTTTACGAGCTTTTCCCGGTATCGGGGAAATGGCCGCGGGCATGTCGCCCTCTTCGTTGCATTTGATGCGGAACCCCGGTTTTCGAACCCACGTGAAAACACTTAACTTGCCAACAAGAGGCAGCTGTCTCAGCGCCGCTTGCGTCTATACCCCTTGACCCTGAGACGCGGGGTCAGACGTAAAAGCTTGCCGGGGAACCCACGGCCGAGACATTAACACGTCACCGGTCGCCAGGTCGTTTGCTGGGAGACAAAGTGCTTCAGAGGTCTCGGAGTCGTGTCTCAGAACTCTTCTGTGACGCCCAGGGACCAGGCGCTCCCCATATATTCTGCATGTGCCTGGCGTGTCTTTCTTTTTACATTGTTGCCAACGGACTTCCGCGGTGGCATAGAGGTGCCCCAGCCGACATGTCTCGGTGGTTCTCGCCGTAGTTCGTGAATGTTTATCTTCTGTGGCAGGTAGGAAAGCCATAAGTCGTATTTTATCCTCGGCTTCTGAGAACTGAGGCTTGGCTTATGGTTCACTCTCGGAGCAATGACCTCTCACCCGATTGGTCGAAAGTGCGTTGTGTGTAGGCGTTGTAGTTTGGTTCCTCTAGCCAATGGGACCAGGGTCGAACCCTGATTGGCCTAAACGGGTTTGAGAACGCTGTTTTATACCCTGGCCGGACAGGGAAATTTTTGAGTTTTGGAACGGGCTCGTGAGCGACCCCACTGACGTTCAGCTCCCGCGGTGCGCCGCGTTACCTGCTGTGCGCGACAGCGTCTTTGTTTTCGCGGATACAAGGTAGTCGCTGTCCTTGTCGTGCGCGGTAGGACCATCTGACGCCGAGGCGTCCCCTGCGATCTGTAAGCCGTGCGCGGCAGTTTATTACAGCGCGGGATAATTTTGCACTTGCCTTTTATGTAACTAATTGTGTGATTATTTTTTTAAGTAAAGTTTTGTTGATCTCGTTAACCCTCAGAGTTGTCGGTCGCCTCTGCATCACCGCCGACGTATCCACCCCTCCAGAACCTAGCCCCATCCACGATCCCCCGGTCCTCGACGGCAACTTCACGGTGGTCCATCGAGGTCGAGGAAAACAACCTTACCGTAACATTTACTGTCACAATTAACATCAAACACGGGGTAAAGATCAGTTCAAAATGGGAGCCACTTTGCGCTCCCATACTGCCAAAAGGCCAAACCGCAAGCCAAAGCTGCTCGCCGAAGGCCTTCGGAACGCTCGGAACCGGTCGAATCCTCGACAGAAGCGCCGCCGCGTACATCCGGGACCTTTCTACGCTCGCCGCTCGTCGGTGCCTGCTCCCACTACACCTTTCTAGTAAGCACCGCCTTTTCTGTACCGTTTGGTGGCGGGTATTTCTATGGGTCATTTCTTCTTTACATACTTTATAAACTAGATTTGTTTCTTTTCTGATCTAAAATGCTGAACAAGAACTACTTTTAGTAATAATTGAAACGGCTCGAGCCAATTCTATTTTGTATTTCGACTAAAAAAAAGCTTTTAGTGGCTCTGACCAGTAGTAAGCCCAGGACCAAAGACGTCACATTTTGCACACTTTCGGCACCGCGGGTTGGCCCCGTAGGTAGAGGAGGTTTCCACCTCGTCCGGTTAAAATATGACGCACTAATATTTAGTTACTCTCTCCATGCCCACCGGCTTACCCCAACCCCAAGAGACGTGGAAACCGCAAAAAAAGTAGACACTTAAATACGATTTCAGGGCCCCATTAGAGTGGCCATAAAAATTAAACGGGGGATATCTATCATCTTTGTATCAAACATTTCGGAGCTTAATCTTTTCAATGATTACCTTCTCGCATATTTCACAGTAATCTGTGGCATGGATTCACCACACTTTTTGTTAAGTGTGGAGAGAGGTATGCACCATCATCAGAAAAAAAACAAAAAAACGGCAATTTCTTTAATTACGACAGAAAGCCACGAGGGGGGAAGATGGCAAGACCCGATCCACCAAAAAGGACTGGGCCTAAGAGTGCAGTCTTGGCCCATAATTCAGGACGGTTTGAAACATATGATGAATGCAGAGAACAAAAGAGTCCATCAGGTCAACAGGAACAATATTTGACATGAACATGCAGGGCAGTGAAGAGTAGGGGCGACTGTATGGGTCAGACTGGGGTGGGGGGAGTTTGCAAAGATATGATATCACGGGCGAAATGTCGCTGAGATCTGTTGTGTTGACCTAATATTTGTTATGTCACCAAAAATGAAAGCTGTTTACAACTCCCTGTAATGCCAAATTAGAGCACAGCTCTTGAGGAGGAGGAAAAGGTAGTGAGGGGCGGGTATACTTCTCCATCCTCCTCACATCTTCATCCTGTCTGCTACTCCTCCCTCCGACGCCTCACGAGGGTCACGTGACCTCACGAGAGTTGCATGACCTCACGGGGGTCACGTGACCCGTGTGGTGTCACGTGACCCCTGTGAGGTCACGTGACGATGACAATGACGTCATTTTTTTATGTGTGTGTGTAAATCCTGCGGTTGTACGTCGAGGGGATTCGTCGTAAATGTTCCGCATATCTTTTCTGGAAAATAGTCTTCATACTTACTGTTCACCACTATACCATTTTTATGTCGAAGTGCAATCTACCATAATATACCGATATAGCCCGGCCCCAACCGGAAGCACATTACATGAATATAGGGGTGGGCTAACTTTCAGTGTTGAAAGGTTAATTCAAGTTTAGCCATTAAACAATAAAAAAAATCATGCTACAAATCAGGATGGGCTGTCCTTTGGGGATCGGTCATCTCTCTGCATATTACGGTAGATACATACCTCCGGTACTTTTTCTATGATTACTGTATCTTAGGTACATTTTAAATGTAATTTTTTTACAAGTGTGGTGGTGTCCATCCAGACATGTGAAGAGCATGAACACTTCCCTACTTGTACAACATCGTCGGGCTACTTGCCTCGTGCACTGGTGTATGTGACACAACTGGAACAGGTTTTATTCGATCACACCTCATAAAAGTAAGAAAATATATTTCCAAGACTGATAATGAGGCAGTTCAAGTAGATGTGCAATTGAAACCCGAGTTCTGTTTCACAGTACGAAGCACTCAGCCTTTGTGTACCTAGCACGAAAGTTTGCAGACTGCTTCGAGTGCAAGTTAAATTGGTTTTTCACAGGTGCTCGGTATGCAGACGAGACTTTTACCCTACAGCCGCATCCTCAACTTAAGTCTTAGAATCACCACAATGAGGTTCAACTTAATCTTATTCCTGAGCTAAGGCAATGTGCTCAAAATTGGCTTTCAAAATGAGAAGAGATAGCAGTGACAACAAAAATCAATCCTTTTCTTGAAAACATAATTTTAATAGACAATCCCTTTAAATGGCTAGCAATGGTGAGGGTAGTTTGAACTGGTACTTTTTGCATTGACTCTTTGTAGATCATGTATGCAGACAGCCAGGACAAGCTTACCCAAGCTGTCAAGGACCTCCAGGAGACCGGCCACCAACGGTACATTGCACGTGTGGAGGCATTCTTGCAGCAGCAGGAGTGGGTGCTCTTGTTCCGTGCCGAGTTGACACGTGGGCATAATACTTCACCGAGGCAACCATACGGATCCTGAAAGACATTGTCCTGTCAGGCACAAAGGCGTTCAATGCCGTGGCCCTTGTGGAGTCTGTTGCAGAGGTTTGGGAGGTATACTTCAGGGCAAGGATCCTGAGGCACGCCAACAACCGTGTCCCAGCACACCAACCCCTGTACGACAACATCCCCGAGAAAATGCCCGAAGAAGCTGCGGAAGCGATTACTCCACTTGGGGACAGTTGCTACTTGGTGCCGAGCTTTAAGAAGAATGGCGAGGCCTATGACGTCTGTGCAGACATAGGCATGTGCACATGCCCAGCGGGAAATGCCGGTGCTTTTTGCAAACATCAGGCACTAGTGCACAAGTGTTTTGGAGGGACTTTTCCAAATTGCCCTGCACTCACAACTGAGGACCGCCATGAGCTCGGGAGGCTTGCTCTTTGGAAAGACTGCCCTGGCAAGGAATTCTTCGTGGACTTCGGCGATTCCAGCAAAGTGCCTGCTACAAGCGCCAGCGAACTTCAGGAGCAAGTCGCTGCCTCATCAGACCCCCAAGGAGAAATGTCTGGAGCCTCTCAAAGACATGAAGAGAAGCCACAAGCCTCGTCATCAGTGCTGCTGCTTGAAACGGTGTCCTCAACCTCGGGCCTCCAGGTTGACGGGTAGGTGCCATCCAGTTGTAATTTTTTTTTCACTTTCTACCCGCTGGCACTTTCTAGTAGTCCATTTTCAGCAACAGCAGATATGAATAAAGGTACACAGTGAAGATGGCGGAGTGTACCCCGTGTTCAGCGCAGTGTGACTGGGTGTTCTTCAACTGTCGGAGAACAAGTTGGAAAAAATGATTTCCAGGACAGCAACATTTCCGCACTGTTGTTGTCGCAATGTGATAGGGTACCTGGAAACATGTTTTCCTTGTGTTGGCGGAGAAAGTTGTCCATCTGTTTCATCAATGTTTCCTCAATGTGACATATCCTTTACCACATTTCTGGAAAACCGTGCGACAGTAAACGTTCTCTTCTAAATCGTCTACTTTTTATAAACAGACTACCCACTGTTTGAAAATTATTCAATTCGGTGTCGTCCCTATCTAACTTGTATTCGGTTTCAAAGACCACTATTCACACCCCCAGTGCTGCATCAGCATACAGTGTGGACGATCATGCCCAAAACATGGAAACCACCAATGTTGCTTGTTCGGATTATATGTACAAAGGGTGCTCTCAACATTGTTAGTATATGTGTCACTGTGTTTCTATTTAAAGGGAACTAAATGTTTCAGGCAAAAGTATCTGACGAAACAATGACTGTTGCAGGACGCAGAAAGCACTTTTGAGGCCCTCATCGCAGAAATACGGCGAATACACACGGAGGAGAAGGAAGGCGAGTGCTACATGAGGCATCTTGTCAGTGCCACGCGTCGCCTGAAGAGACTGCGACAGCAGAAGCGGGGAGTGGTGGCCATTATGGAAGCAGACGCTGCTTTTGGCCTGGAGCTCAGGCACAGACGAACAATCAAGGTCCAGCCCACTGCTCTTGCAAGGCGCCGCCGCCCAGGAGTCGCAAGGGGCTGCAAGCTTCTCGCAGCAGGGCGACCGCCAGGTGGGCCGGCAACCAAGAAGGCTAAGAAGCGCCCCCATGTGCCGAAGCAATGTGTAGAGTTAAATATTGCACACATCAAATCACATGGGCAGGGGCACTAAGGACATTCACTGTTTTATTTGAGTTTGTGTTCAACTGTGAACAGACCGATCTCACTAAGGCCCGCTTCAGACGGAGCAATTTCATTCAGCAACTTGACGTCGCAACACCAGCAAAACGGGCCGTCCGCGTTCACACGAAGCTAGGAGGGGGCACGTTGCAATATTGGTGAAGCCGTACATCTCTGCCAACCTCTTCAATTGCTCCCCCCCTCCCAGCCTATTCTATACTCATCTATTTTATTTGTACAGGCTGTGAAAGAGAAACATCTTGTGTAGTGTGCCACATATTTACAGATGCTTCTAGCGTTCGTCACAATGACTTTGCACGATTCGCAATAGATTAACCCTGTGCTAGAGGCTGAGCGTCTCAAAAATTGTGTTTTCCCAGTCAATTTGTTTCACACGTTATGTGCAGGTGAGGGGACTCCAGCATCTGTTCTGCTGATGCAGATGTGCGAGAACAGGGCAAGAAACTGGCCTACAGTTGCCACACCTGCCACAGGAGGCCCTTCGCAGTCTACATTCAGTGATGGGGCCAATGGATCTGACCGCACCAGGTCACCACCACCTAGGACAAAAACTGTGGCACTACGTGGCATGAACATCAATAATCACTAAGCATTGTATGATTATTTCTTGTGCGGTGTTTCCAGGACTACTTGCATCTCACTCGAGAAATTTCTACTTGAGGCAAGTCTCGTACTAGACATCAAAACTTCCTATCAACTGGAAGGAAGCATGCTGAATTGAGAGGCGTCAAACACTTTTGCCTTCCCAAGCGCAAAGCACTTCACATTGCATGTTTGATTAATTTCATTGTTCAGCAAGTAGTCTAAACTAAGCTCTTTCTGCTGGAAGTTGTTTACCTCTCATGGGTGCAGCTTGCCGGAATTTCGTTTTTTCAAGAACAGTTTGAAGTAGGTACAGCACAGTGCTGAAAAGAGCTGCAGGAGTGGGCGGTTATGTCGCTACCTGTAGTAAGGTAGTAAGCCGGGCTATTTGGTTTGCATTAAACATCCTGTCTATTTGTGCGCGGTCTATCATCATGTAGCTACCTACATACCACAGGCTAAATTATGCTCCTTTGCTGAGCATCTGATGGTTTTGAGAGTGTGAGCCATCAAAATAGAGTACTCAACCTCCCTATTAAAAGCTGTCCAAACAGCACGTTTTCGGCTGTTCGTGGCATTTGCCGTACCAGTGGAGGTTTTCCTATGCCTCCCATCTTCTCTCATACATTCTTTTTGACGGGAGGAAAACTTCCCTCTGGTAGCATGCTTTCCCCCGGCAAAAAGAATTACGAAGGTGGATGTGGAGCATCAATAAGCCTTCACTTCCGTTACGGTAAATGTAACAAAGGGCAGAAAATGCACCCATTTGGACAGCCCTTTACGTCGCTTTGGAGTAAATGCCGCAGCAGTGTTGCGGCAGGAATGACAAAAAGGCAGGTTGAGCGGCACGCAGTACCACACCTAGTGTGGCTTCACAACTTTGTTGCCTGAATGCACCTCCAAACATAACCGTCATCCCTTATTGCAAAAAAAAATGCACTCGACCCTGGAATCCCCCCTAGTTTCCCTTTCCCACAAGCCCCTTCGAACTTCTGCATTAACAACACACTTCCCCTAGATCTTGTATAAAATCAACCAACTGTGCCATGTGGGCTTACGTCCTGAAGACAGTGCCACTGTCGAAACATCGACGAACTTCAGGCCCCTTTCTCATTTTAATTTTTAATTCTATTTTTTATTTAACAATTTATTCTTCTAAGTCCTTGTGTTTAACGACTTTTATCCTGTCATTTTAAAGTATTCTCCGTGTATCTAGCGGTCTAGTGTCTAGTTTTGATTGTTCTTCTTGTAAACGAATACAACTTTTTTTGGCACTTCACTTTTTTTTAAAATTCATCATTAATTTTTTTTTTTTTTTTTATCATGCGACGATTGCTGTATCTGCACACGTTGCTTTTGCCAATATGTTTTCATTCCAAGGTCTATGCGAACGCTGCTGCGACCTACACATTGCTGTGATTCAGTTTTTTTTTTTTTTTAACTTGATTGAGCCAGGCGATGTAATACTGGCAGACAAAGGGCTTCCCTGGTGTTAAGGTTGGTGTAGAAGGCAATAATGCTGTACTTGCCATGCCTCCCTTTTTTAAGAGAATGGGCAGTTCAGTCGCCAAGAGGTACAGGACACTTACAACATTGCTCAGGTTGGCATTCATGTGGAGCGGATGATTCAGCGAATCAAAGTGTACAATATTCTGAACACTCGGGTGCCAATCTCCTTTATTCCTGTAATGAGCGACATGTTTCACATGTGCTGTGTTCTGGCTAACTTGCAACCCGCTATAATTGCTTCACAGCCATGAGCCCGAGACCAAAAGTTGGAATAGATGATGTCTCAAACCTGTCACTGACTATAGGCCAGGAACTGAATGCGCTAACAAACAAAATCTGCCAGTACTTTGCTTGGAGTCATTGGGATAGATCTAATAGTTGGCAGTTTGTTTCGACTTTGTATTTGTTTTGTAATTGTAAAAATAGAAGGGCTGCTCAAGTTTTTGATGTATGTATGTATGTATGTATGTATGTATGTGTGTGTATATGTGTGTAAATATGTGTGTGTATATGTGTGTATATATGTGTGTGTATGTGTGTGTGTGTGTGTGTGTGTGCGTGTGCATGCGTGCGTGCGTGTGTGTGTGTGGGTGCGTGGCATGCGTGCGTGTGTGCGCGTGTGTGCGTGCGTGCGTTTTCAAATTTTAGTATTTTCCTTGTTTAAGTTTGTGTTGCTTTTGTATAGAAATTGTATACAGTATGACTTCTATCATAGTAGTCAGAGATGGGGCCCAAAAGTATTTTGAAATAAAAATGAATATCTTAAGAATTCCTTCAGTTTGCAAGAATAAAAAAAAAACGCTGACTGTGTTTCTTTTTATGGGATTTGAATGAATTGGCCTGTACAATGTCAAAAGGGCAATCGGGCACCTCTACCATTCTGCACCAACTCATAGAGGAAACAAAGAATTGATGGTGGCAAAGCGGCTCTCAAGTCTCAATCACATCGGTCATGTGCACACTGGCAACTGCGCAATCTTTTCTATCCGAGCCATGAAATCCTACAATGCCAAAAATGGATCAAACAAGGCAAGTGAATTTAGCAGAACGGATAATTGGGCAAGTGATTTGTGGTATGGTCAGAATGGTGAAGGCAAACTGTATATGTTTCTAGCTTGCATGACAATTCTCTACAGAGTAGTATGCACATAATAGACATGAATGGTCTATCCACAGTTGTAATACGAGACTCTGCTTGAATTATCAGCTAATGCAGCTTTTTTTTTTTTTCTGTTTCCGTCACCCATATGTATGATGGGAAAAAATAAATGAACTGAATTTTAACTCCAATGTTCCTACATTCCGACTCACAATGACTTTAAAAAGTTTGGAAGCTACGGTTTCGTTATTTAACAAGAGCATTGAATCGCAATGCAAAACAGCACTCCCAAGGGGTGCAGGGAGCCAAGTTCGTGACTTGGGGGAACCTGCCGTCTGGTGAAAAATCAATGATCTTGCGAAGAATGTCTACTGCAGCTACAGTATCTCCCATTTTATAAGCGAGGTTAGACAGTGTGGTGTTCTGGGCTGGCTGGAGAGCCGCGGAAAAAATGAATCAGTTCGGCATACCGGACGACAATAAAGCTCCTTTACTTTGGTCCAAAATATACAGTGTGAGGCGGTGGCGCCATCTCATGGAGGGTGCAGCAAGTGAACCCCAAAAAAGTGCTGCTTCGCGACACTGAAGACAGTAAACGACTCACACATTCTGCAGCTTCAATTTACTTACAAACGGACACTGGCAACCTGTGCCAGACAGCTGGTCTTAACCGCACAGGTTCCGAATGCCCGGCTTTGATGGCTGAGAAGCAAGCTCACTTTTGGAATAGAAAAAAACAGAAGTGAGACATGTGTAAAAAAAAATGTGACTGTGTTTTCGGACTGATGCGTTGAACTATGCTTTAGAAAGTTTGTGATATGCAAATGGGCAAAGCAATGCAACAGGAAAGAGACATGTTAGCAACACGACCGTCAACATGCCACAAGACTGTACCTAGGTTTTTCTCGTCCAATACGCTGATGACCTCAATATTGGCTCCACTTGTTACACCCACCACACGAAATCACCTCCAGGACTGCCTTACTGAGATTGAGGGCTCGGAAACCGGGAATACCTTGTGGTAGAGCCCCGCTGAGAGCCGTGTAATGTGTTTTAACACCACCCACATGGTGAGAAAAACATCTTATCATTTGCATGGTGTGCCCTTAGCCACACGTGATACACTGCCCACCCTAAAAGGATATGGGAAGGTGGTGCATTTAGAGAGAGTTGGAAAAATCAATGGGGAAAGAAGACTTTGTTGAGCACTTTAGAGCATAAACCTCCATGCTGTTTATGAAATGATGGCAGTGTTGGTCACAGAGAAAGTCGCAGGGAGGTTAGTTGTAGAATTTGAGACAGACAACGACAATGTTGGCACAGGTTTGGGAGGCGCAAGAAACAATAGGGAAATTCAGCGACTCGTTTTTGGAACACACGGTTCTGAAATCATGAACGTTGGGTGCAGCTGGTCCGTCTTGTCAAACCGTACGTGAAATTTAACGTATTTTAGTGAATTGTAAAACTGGCGCAACTGTGTAAACGATGTGGATGATTGCGTTTGACCGGCAGCGCCATCTTCTAGTAAACACGTAACATTCTGCACCGTGCAAAACCGTGGCGGCTCCTGTTTCCGGGGTACGACTGATGTAAACAAGACGGTTGGCAAAACATGTACTGGCTGGAATCTCAAGACCTGCAAAGCTAGACAGAGTAAAAAGTGTCTGAGCAACCGCAAAGGTAGGTGGTGTATCTCTGTCATCTTGAACTTGATTGATCGTTCACGTTGTGTGCCGTCGAACCAAATAATTTCGTCTGCTCGTGATTGCCACGGCAGCTAGTCAGCCCGCAGATTGCAGAAAATTACTAGCATGCATAGTTTACAGCATCTGCAATCGCTTAACATTGTGAGCCATCCTCGAAATGATTTGGTTCAACCTCTCAAATGAAGCAGAGTAATACCTGTGCCAAACAATGTCCTAAACGTCATTTCCTCTAAATGTCCTTTCCACTAAAAGCCTTTTTTCTAAAGGAGATGCTGCCACACAATCAACAAAATTACATTCACCAGCGATGTTTACTACTTTAGGGCCAACCACAAACAGATGGAACCGGAACTAAAATATTATTACAGCATTTTTTCAGTTTTGTAAACATTATTATTTGGTGCTTCTAATTGTTATACCAAGTTTTAAATGCATTGTATGTAAACATCAGCCTTCTATAAGAGTTTTTCTTGTAATATCCAAATTTATGATTGTATATGGCAGAAATGTTAAGTACATCTGGCAACCACACTGCCGCTTGTTGTTGTCGGCTGTGCCTTGTTCTGTTTTGCGAGCTGTTCCACGTTGCTCTGCTTCGTTCCTCTTCCTAGATTGTTTCTCCCTGTGTTCGTGCCTAGTTGTCTTGGGAGCAAACAATCGACGAAGGACGTTTGCTGTCTAGAAGCAATGTGCCCCATGCCGGCACGTTTGCAGCAGTTCCGTGTCGTGGAGATAGAGCTAGATGCTATGAGGAGAGAAAGCGAAGCTCAGGAGATGGCGTTCCTCGAAAATTCCTTCACGATTGCAGCTCTTGCCGTGCAAGGCGCAGAGCGAATTGAGCGCGAGCTTTGGAGCTATGAGAAAGGCGAAAGATGGTTCGAGGCCACCTTGCCGCACCTTGGTGACAGGAACTTTAAAGCGTGCTCCCGGGTGCTGCCCGTGCACCTTTCGATACCTCGTTGACGTGCGTCCTACAGCGATGGGAAGACAAGACACGAACATGCCAAAACCCATCAGCATTGAGAAGCATGTGGCAATAGGCCTGTAGGACTCTGTTCTACTACCGAGGACAGAGCTATCGCTCACCTTTTTGGAGCCGGTCTCTCAACCCGATCGAAAAGACCATCAGGCTTTCCTGATGGACCATCAGAGTTTCTTGATGGTCCATCAGACTTTTCTAATGGTCCATCAGGCTTCCTGATGGACCATCAAGAAAGTCTGATGGGCCATCAAGGAAGTCTGATGGACCATCAGCCCATTCCTGACGGACCACCCGACTTTCCTGATGGTCCATCAGACTTCTTTGATGGCCCATCAGGCTTCCTGATGGACCATCAAGAAAGTCTGAAGGACCATCAGATGCGTTTAGATGGTCCGTCAGAAGTTCCTGACGGCGCCTAATGGTCTGTTGGACATTCTTGATGGGCCATCAGAGGTGGCCTGATGGTCCGTCAGAAGTTTTTTGTTTCACTTCGAGTCCATCAAAAGCGTCTTATTGCCCGGCCGTCGGGACTTTCTTTGCACAAAATGTTTATCAAAAGCGCTTGATTAATTGTTGCTCACGGTATTTTGATGGCGCCGTCAGAGGCGTTTAATAACATTTGATATATGGGTCGCGACATATTTGCCAGCATGTGATGAGTCGCGGGCTCGCGAGGTGCTGACAGAACTAATATGTCACGCGATTTCTCTTTACACACTGAGCCCCCGATTCACCGGCAACTGTGTGTTCGTCTGCAATCAATCATACGCACCGTGGAAACCCGTACTTACGGTCCATCGTTTCGCATATGCTTCATCACGCCTTTCATTACCAACGAAAAATCGACAGACTTTTCGTCGACACTTTGTTTTATCGACACCGCACCCACAAGCCCCGCGACCATTGTAGTGCGCATCGGACGATCGCGGTGGCAATAAGTTCTGCTTCCAAACAAACCGCGCGGCCATTGCTTCGCTTTACTTCGCTCGAAGGTTGAATAGTCGGGGGAATGCACCACCGCCTCGCTGAATAAGCAGCCCAAAGTCGAGGAGGCTCCGCAACTTTTCACGCTACAAAATAGGCGATTTGAAGCTATGTCGCGAAAAAGAAGCTGTCGTTGAATCTCGCGTGTGATATATGATGGGCCGCAGCCGCGTGGTCAATGGGGTGATGTGATTTTTTTATTATGGGGAAAGCCTTTACACCGTGTCACAAAAGAAAATTTACAGGGTTTTGTTACCGCAAAAATAAACTAGGCATCGCCAAACGCTCATTCTTCGTCCGAAGAAAGCTCTAGAGGTCACAACCAGATGCCAAAGTTTCAGCCCGATCCGATAACTTAATAAAAAGTTGTAAGTGATTTTCTGAAAATTTCAATGGGAAAATGGAGCCCATTTTTGCCCGTTTTTGGTTTCTGGTGCCATAGAGCCCCATGTATTCGAAAACTCCAATGGCCGCCATTTTCACATTGAAATTTTCATGAAATTACTTATAACTTTTGAATAAGGTATCGAATCGGGCTGAAACTTTGGCATCTGGTTATGACCTCTAGCGCTACCTTTGGGTCGGAGAATGAGCGTTCGGCAATGCCTAGTTTATTTTTGCGGTAAAAAAAATGCGTAAATTTTCTTTTGTGACACCCTGTATGTCTCATCGTTCAGTCGACCTTCAAAGTGCTTGAGTGAAAACACGTAAAGTCACGAAAGGTACTAAAACCGGCATCATGAAAGGTAGAAAAACCCACATTATTCAGTATTCAGCTGCACCAGAACCCTTTTAGACCAGGGCCGTCGTTAGCGAAGGACCGTCGCAGGCGTTGTACACTCAATTAAAGTTTTTGCCACCACCACCACCATAAATATAATAAAAATACAAAAAAAAAATACACAAAACAAAAAATTTTTTTTCGTCCCTTTTGTATGTGTCGAACCAGCGACCTTTCGTTCCGCAGTCCGACATGGTACCCCTTCGCCACGGTCGCAAGAGTGTCCGCGCACGCGTAAATCATTAGTTAGTCTAGGTGCTGGCCGACGCCACGACCGTGGCCGACGCATCGGCTGCTGCCGGCGCTGCCGACGCCAGTTTCTTTATACGCAGCGTTGACACTTGACAGATTTCAGTCAAAAATGTTCTCATTCAAGTTTATACGCAGTGTTCGACAATCGACGGTCCGTTAATTTTAATCTATACTTTACATTTTGAAAAACGTTTGCCGCTTATATCCGTTCGAGCAACTGAGTCTTCAAAAGCTTCGAATCCAAATCCAAATCCAGGTGTTTCGTGCGGCTTTGTTGCCTTGGCAGCCTCGCCCTTCCTCGTGGAGTGTTTTCGAGGTTTAGATATTTAGGTAGGTTTTACTCGATTTTGCGAAAGCGGAAAAATAAGCGGTGTCCATAGGGCCTTATTTAAGAACTGCAATCCTTCGAATGTGGCCGACTTCGAGCGTAGGACGGTATACAAAGTGTTTTAGGACGGCGACGCGAACACTCGAGGAGGCTATTACGACGCCGAGATCCTCAAACTGACGGGGGAGTGTATTTTTACCATCCCAAAGTGCGACGTAGCCACAAGCAATCGCCGTTTTCTTTAATTTTTATTGCGACTGGGGTTAAAAGTGAGTATTGTGGACTGTGCTTATTTGGGGCACTAAGCTAGGCAGAAGAATGCATGGGCTGTCTAACCGCTCATTCACACTGGAAGCGGATCCGCGTTCGCAAAGCGGTTACGAACGCGGTTGTATAAAGATCCCATACAATTGCACGCGCACTTGATGTCATCGAGTGCGCGTGCAATTGTACTGGATCTTTATGCAACCGCGTTCGCAACCGCTTTGCAAACGCGGATCCGCTTCCAGTGTGAATGAGCGGTGAAACTTTAGTTGAAAACGTGTGGACTTAACTGCCTTGCACGTGACATATGGCACCCTACCAGCCGCCATTGCTCTGTGCCTTAAGTCCGCGCTCCTTTACTCGTACTCCAACATTCCAAATTTCACACTCCGAGCGCAGCAACTAAACGAAGCATAGCGTACAGTGGCGCAACACACCGAAACTGTCGACGAGCTGTATGAGCCACTTCCGACCGCATGTTTATGACGAACCCAGTATCTCGCGGATGCCGAAATTATTTTGAAGATAAATTAATTAAGGGGTCTGTAAAACGGCAAAATAAAAGCAAAAAAAAATGTGCAGCGACGTTAGGAAGTATTTACGAATGTTTTAATATTTCCGAAAGGTTTGAAGACTCGCTTCAGCCACATATGCTGAATGTTACTTCGACAGATCTATTTATTGACCATGCATGCTGTTCAGATTTAAATGAAAGACAACATTCTTGAACTCGCTTGTCAAATCAAGAAACTCTCAAACTTGTCAGATATCTTTGGTTTCCGTCTTGCAGCGCGAGACGAAACCTGTCGATGTGCTGCTCCAATACTGGCGCACCACCGTTCAATAAATAGCACATTAATTAGTTTTCAGGCGAGATGCATGAACAAACCTTTTCCGCAACGTTTTCGCTTTCCAATCGAAGTATCTTTATTCGCAGGGCTGTGCATTCTACAAAGGGCAGCGATCCGACTGTCTTCTCATCCTGACAACTTTTCTCTCGCTGTACTATCATAACGCTACTGTTCGATAGATTAATTCGTTTTCAGGCGAGATTCAGGAACAAACCGTTCCCGTAATGCTAATTGCTGTCTTGGCTTTCAATTCAAATCATTTTTACTCGCTGGATTAAGCATTCTTCAACTGAAAAGTGGCAGCGGTCCACTGCACTCCTCGTCTCGACAATGTTTTTGTCAGCGCGAAGAAATCACTTGCACTTCGAGAAATACTCGGTGCAAGAAGAGCGCGCCGAGTGTCAGTCGTCTGGTGGCGCTTCTGTCCATTTAATGAACGGAGCGCCAAACTCTTGCGCTCCGCAGCACAAACTTAATGCGCACAATCGTAGCTGATTTGACGTCAATCCATGCAAGTCATTTAATACATGGCTTGCATTGATGTTGCATCAGCTGCCAATGCTTCCTAACCAATTTATTTATTCATAATCCCAAATGTGCCCACTAGAAACCCAAGAGGAAATGGCTACTGAACTGGCCAGGTGGGAAGGGGCAGCTGAGGCATCCGCAAGGTCACACAAAGCTGCGCCTCCCCAAAAGGTCAGCCCTTGTGCCCTCTAACGCAAAGCAGTTTTTGTGGAAATTCTGTCACCAGAATATCATTACCTGTCTAAGTAATGTGGTGCAGCCTATTTTGCTGGGAGTGTCCGAAAGCTAAATCGTAGCGCTAATTAAATTTTTAGATGCGGTCTATGTCAGGACAAAAGCTGAAAGTGACTATGTTGCAGGGCTCTCGAAAGCAGCACCAGCCACATATGGCTACCAGCAACCGAAACGGGCACACAACTGACCCGTCCAACTGATGCAGAAAGAGAGCCGATCATGCACAAAATGTGAGTGTGGAAAGCAGCTTGGGAATCCCAACACTCAGCGTAATGTCATGCCGAGTCCTTAACATTTATACTTCCTTGGGATTGCTCTGTTTCACCACTCACGCAAAGCTTGGCAGTTTACCAAGCCTTCTCTATTTCACAAAAACCACTAACGCAGTCGGGAGTTACAAGGAAGACAAAGAATCAACTAAATCACAAAAAAAATAGCACGAGGACCCAATTTGACGCCTGCAACAATGTGTTGTCATGATTTGTTGATCAGGAATGCCGTGCTTTCTGCCTACACCCCAATGTGCGTGAGTAATGCTGCTAGGGGGCGCACCGGCAGAGCTGCTAGAAACACCTTTCTCTGACCCACCCTGCTCTATCTATTGCAGGACCACCTGTGGCTCGGCTTCCAGTTGATGCGGGAGGTGCTGTAGGGCCCTACTGCCTAACACGTAAGTCATTTATGGCCTGACCTTTCGGTACTCCTATGTTTACCGTACTAAACAGAACCCATGCTTAGCATTGAAAAGGCAACTTTTTTAATGCACCTGCAATATATGAAAGAAGTTCCCTGTGCGGTGATAGAGCCGAACATGTCATATGCAACACATCCCTTCTATCTTGCATTGAGGATACTGTATTCATTCATAAAGGATGGAAAGAATAATGTTGAGAAAGAAGGCATAAATGACAAAGAGCTCTTTACTCTACTGTTGTGGCTGCACTCTGTTGCAGAGCAGGATGACCTGAGGAATGTCCTTCCTATGTGATGACTACGTAGCAAGTTCTCCAACGTTGCTAGATTACCTTCCATATAGTCTCCACATGCATCCACCAGGTGCACATTGAAAGATTGTTTAATTAGCTTTAAAATTAGTTTGCTTATGCCTTTCAATAAAAGACTGGTATTTTTGAGGTTATGTTGCAACATGCAACACATTAAAGCTAAAAAATGAGCACTGGAATTTGGTTTCCGTACCCCTTCAATGTGAAATTGTTTTTCAGTTGCTGACGAGGACACCCTTGCGAAGAATGAGATTGTGGATCCTACCATCGGCCTCCAGAATAAGGATGGAATGGTAAAATAAATTTTTTTCACTTTCATGCAGTGTATGATATACATTAAAAGAGTTTAGGATAGTGCAGGGGTGGCCAGAGTGACATGGGGTTAGAGCCGCAGACAAAACTACGAAAGTTAAGAGTCGCTGGAAAAAAGAAAGGGGGGGGCGGCTACTTTTAACAAGAAACGATATGGAGTGAACAGTTCTTTCCAAAGAGGACAAGTATAACGGGCGACTACAACAAATAACACTAGGCATCAGAAGGTCTTTTCCACCGCTAAGCAAAAATTAATACATGATTCACCAGCCAGTCACTGCCCCTGACAGCCGTTATGCGTATACGGTTGAAAGTCTTTCTAGAACGATAAAGGAAACAGGGTCACTGGACGCATTTATGTGGCAAAAGGCATTCCAGCTGTATGTATGTAGTGTGTTGCAAGGCTGCCTAGACTGTGAGCTCTTTTTAAATCCTAGAACTCTTCTCGTCTCGGGGACACGCGTCATGGGGACATGTTTTCCAGGGAGCCGCGAGCCGCACTTGGACAAAGAAGGCGGTTTTGTGCTTATGCAAAAGGAGACGTTCGGAGAAAAAGCTTTAACAGCGGTCGAATCTGTCTTCAGCAGCCACGACGAGATCTCCCTGGAAAAAGTGAAACGGGTAGCAAAAACGTTTTGTCATTCACAGAATTTGAATCAACTTTGCTCCAGAATTGATCGCAGCAAAAACTTGAGCCTACAATTATTCTTCAGCGCCAAAACTCATAAACCGGAATGCCCTCTTCGAGTAATAATTTCAGAAAGGGCAAACTTGGCAAAGTCC
>JABSTQ010002607.1:0-69770 GCA_013358835.2 Ixodes persulcatus | reverse complement strand
CCTTTCATTGTAGGGTTTGAGATCGCAGACATGCACAGGCCCGCTGACTTTTCTCGAGTCTTTCTCAGTCAGCTTGTACACGAGTGGTGACAATACTTCGTGCACTCGGTACGGGCCCAACCACTTTGGTGCCAGTGAAGCAAAAAAGCCTTTGCTGGCATCGCTCAGAACATGGTTTCGTCTGAGCACGAGATCGCCTACTTTGTAGTGGAGATCCCGGCGAGAGCGGTCGTACTGAGCTTTTTGTTTGGCTCGCGCTACCCCGAGATTGCGACGGGCCTCCGAGAAGGCTTTCGTCATCCGGGTTTGTAGCGTGCGCGCATGTTCAGTCTGTTTCGACTGTGCGTCGCTCACCCCAGCGTTTGCTCCCAGGACGCGGTCCATTGGATTCGGCAATTCTCTTCCAAATGTGAGGAAGGCGGGGGTGAATGAAACCTGTCGAACGATTGACAGTGGAACGGAGAGCGAACCCAATCTCGGGAATGTATGCGTCCCAGTCGCGGTGCTTTTCGGCGAATGCTGCCAGCATGGGTTTGATGTTTCTGTTACATCGCTCCGTGATGTTCGCCTGTGGGTGGTAGGGTGTGGTTGTTCTGTGCTTGATGCCCAGCGCTTTGCAAGCGTCCACAAATACCTTCCCGACGAAGTAGCTTGCTCTATCTGTTAGAAGAGCTTCAGCGAACCCGAATCGGGTGAACACCTCCATGAGCTTTTCAGTGATTGCTCGGGCCGTCAGCTTTCGTAGTGGGAAAAGTTCTACCCATTTGCTGAAGTGGTCAGTGACAACCAACAGATACTGGTGTCCTTTGGGGCTCCTTGGTAAAGGGCCGACCACGTCGCAAGCCGCCAAAGACCATGGTTCTTGGCTGTGGATCGGCTGCATTAGGCCCGGAGGTTTGCCGCCTCTTGGTTTGAAGCTTTGGCAAGTGTGGCACGTGCGGGCGTAGCGGAATACGTCTCTTTTCATGCCCGGCCAGGTTGCGATGTGGCATAACTTTGTGTAAGTCTTGGAGCCGCTCGCATGTCCGGCCAAGTGCGAGTCGTGATAGTAACGCATTACTGCGCACCTCAGACTTTTTGGCACTACCACCTTGAACACATTGTCTGTGTCCTTCTCAGATGGGATATACTTCAGCAGGAGCCCGTCGGCGTTCAGCAGAAATTGATCCAGCGTGTCAGTACCAGTACCAGTACCAGATACATCCCGACACTCGGCGTTTACTGCAATACCAGCAGTCGTACGTCCGGCGGACGCGCCGCCCGACTCCACAGAGTCCGACTCACTCGAGAGTCCGTCGATCACCTTTCGACAAAACGGATCATTCTGCTGAGCTTTCAGTATCTCTTCTTTGCTGAACACGATCCCCACTGCGCTCACTGCGTCTATGTGGTTCACGTTTTCGTCCGAGGAGGTCAGTGGTGCTGCCTCCATTTTGGACTGATTTTCGGCTTCGCCTGGCTTGGGGTTTGCTGTTGGCTCGGCCTGGGTCCTCGCGGAAAGATTTGCGCAGTCTACGGGGGCTCGCGACAGTGCGTCGGCCACCACGTTTGTGCTGCCTTTCCTGTACCGCACGACATAGTCGTATTTCTGCAGTAGCAAGGCCCATCTCGCTAACCGTCCTGCGGGTTCGCGAAGTCTGGACAGCCATATTAGGCTCTGGTGATCTGTTTCGATCGTGAACGTGGCGTCGGTAACTCTGTGTTCCGATCTCGCCTCTTGAACTGCGGCACAGTCTCTGCTGCCCGCCGTTCGTAGGAGTACGGGTCGAGCGCACGATCTGATATGTCGTACGTGTTTCGACTTCGCTCGTTTGCGTAGCGGGCGGCTTCGTGTCTCCTGTTTCGGGACGCCGCGTCCCCGTTCCAAGCGCAGCGCGGCTCGAGTGCCGTTGATGCTGGTGGTGGGGGACGATACGCTCGTGCGGCAAGAATGTCTCCCTGAATCCGCCGAGCCTCCGAGGCCAGTTCGTTCAAGTCGCGAAAGCGACTGCCTCGGAGATACGCCGCAAAAGTCGGGTGCGATTGTCGAATGACTCGCTCTACCCGCTCTGCATTGGGCGCTGAGGGTTCTGCTAGCTCAAAGAGCTCTTGCATCGCCCTAACGAACTCCAACAGTGACTCGTCTGGGTGTTGGGTCCGTTGTTCGAGCTCTCGCCTCATCCTGCGTTCGTAGTCTGCAGGGAGGAATTCCTGGCGAAATGCCTTGCGGAACTGCTCGATCGACGACAGCTGGCTTCCGGTTAGACGGAGCCACCGCGCCGCTTGGTCCACCAACGAGATTGGCAAGATGCGTTCAAGTATCTCGTGGTCCGACATTCCCATGGCCTGTTGGTACTTTTTCAGGTTTTCGAGGAAGTCTGTCGCACTCACTCGGTCTCCGTACCCTCGGTATGTCGGGATAGGGATTCTGACCGGTGGCCGTGTCGGCGGCGGGGGCCTAACTGCTGTTTGCAGTGCGCCCGTCAGGCTTTCGATCACCCGCGCTGCGTTTTCTAGCAGGGGGTGATACGAGCCGAGCGTGTTTTCTCTGTGGTGAGAATCGCTCTCCGCATGTGCGGCTGGCGGGTTGTTCCCTCTGTGTGGGCCCGCCGAGTGGTTTGGTGCGCCTGTAGCAGCTGTGCTGTGCTGCGGCTCGTAGACGGCGTCAGTGTTATCTCCGTGCGGAGAAGCTGACGGCCAGTCTGAGGTTAAGAGATCGAAGCTGTAAGAGGCTGCATTTGCCTGCTGTTGCGCCATCGTCTCTTGTCTCGTCAGACCCGTGTTGACTTCGAAAGTCGCGGGTGGGCTTGGCTCAGCGAGGAAGGCTGGCGCGCTCCGAGAAGGAGTGCCTCGGTTGCATTCCGGGCAGTGTGCGTCATACCCATTAGGGGAGATCGGCTGAAAGGACACTTGCTCATTGTGTCCGTGCGTGGCTGATGTGGCCACAAAGCCGTTGAGTGGCATCGGGTTTTGGGCGTTCGCCTCTCCCTCCGTCCACGAAGTTCTTGGCCGGAAATTGGCCTGGTTCGCTGTCATTGCGAGAGTGCTGCTTTGTTTGCAGTGGCCGGACAGGCCGCACGTTGGGGCGCCAGATGTGGGTTTCCCCTTTTATGGGGTACCACTTAGAAACACAGAAGGTTCCTTGGGTCCGGATAAAGACGTGTTTATTGACTCAATTGTCACACGCTTGCCCTGAGGGCCAACAATGGTGGAGATGACGGCGCTGTCTCTTTTGACAGGATCACCAGTCGGAGTCCGCGCTGCCGCAATAGACCATTTGCAGTATTCCCAAGCGCCCCGGCCCGCACTCAAGGAATCATGGGAACGGTGTTCCTTCATCTTGGAAAGAGAAATTTATTTACAAGTTGGGACAGCAGTACACAAACAAAACGAGGAAACGTGAGGCACAAAGAGGACGCATGCGTACTTAAACAACGACTAGAAGTCGACCTCCCGGGCGCGATACAAATATGTACAGTGTTTATCTGAACACGGACGGCAAAAAAGGGATCACAGACACATAAAAAATAAATAGCAAGTAGACTAGAACGGCACCAGCCGCTACACTACGAAAAGGTGCGTGAAAACATAATCAATCGAGGCACCACCGAACTTGTAGCACCACTCTACGGCCTGCAACGCCAATGAAGTCCGCATGCCACCTCCGGAGAAACTCCTCCTCCCCAAGGGCAAAAAGTGCGTCCTCGAGGTGGGAGAGGAGCAGTGTCCGGAGCCGTCGCAGCAACGGGAACATCAGGCCGAGACGGCGCTGGCGGCCCACAGCAATGTTCCTTTGTTGCCACAAGACGTAGCAGGTGGCGGCAAACACCAGACCCGCACTCCGGTGTCTAGCGTAGAAGTGTCTGCTTAGTGGCAGCGCAAAGATGCGACTCACAAGAGTCCACAGAGTTTTAGCTACAACGCACTCAAACACCGCGTGCGTGTTGGTTTCAACCTGCCCACAGTTGACACACAAGTTGGAGTTAGTGACACCCCATCGTGCTAGACGGTCACGGGTAGGTAGAACGCCCCACCCAAGCCGCCAATGAAAGTCTGCAAGGCAGGGAGGGATGTCTGGGGAGAAAGCGCTTGTCCAGTTTGCAGTCCGACTTTGAACCCGGAGTAGGAGGGGCACCTTCGGCTCGCAAAGGGCCTCACAAAGACGTGAAACAGGTACATCACGGACGTCAGAGTCAGGCGTGGCCGCTTGTAACTGCTGGTAGACCTGAACTACCGTCGCGTAGAAAGGCAATGGGGACTCCGCCGTCGGGCACGAGTTCCCTAGCCCCCGAGGCACCAGGACGCGACGGTGGGTGCTGAGCCAGTACAGCGTCAGGCTCCGGCCGGGATAGTCAGGGGCGTCTAGGATGTCCAGGACGTTCCGAAGGGCAAGTAAGCGGCTAAAGGTGACAAGGCAGGGGATGCTCAGGCCCCCATCAGAGCGCGACATTCGAAGGGCCGAGCGAGCGACCAGCTCAGGGCGCCCATCCCAGAGGAAGGCAAAAATCACGGAGGTAATGCGGCGGACGACCGACGGAGGGGGGAGAGCGACCCGTGAGGCGAACCACAGCCGGGCGCACAGCACCGACTTCACGATATAAGCTCTATCGCGCTGGGGCAGGGAGAAACGCGAAGCCACGGTGGCTTTGTGCACGACGTCTGTCGCAATGCTGTTCCATGTTTCTGCCGACACACCAGAACAGTCAAAGAGAACACCTAGGACCCTGACAACCCTCGTTACCATGATGCCACCCGGAAGTGGGTCGGCAAAACCACCAAAGAGAACGGCTCTACTTTTGGACGTGTTGAGCCGGGCCCCCGAAAGGACGGCGTACTCTTCATACAGCCGTAGGGCTGATATAAGGCTCCCGGAGTCCCGTACGAAGAGAGAGACGTTGTCCGCATATGCGGATACTTTGATGGATCCCGAGCCAGGAAGAGGGAAACCACGTACCGAGGGTTGGTCGTGGATTCGTCGGAGAAGCGGGTCCAGGCAAAGGACGAAAAGTAAGGGAGACAGGGGACAGCCCTGGCGTACCCCTCGCTCAATGGCAAAGCACGGAGTAATCAGGCCATTGACAACGACGTCACTGACCAGGTTCACATACAAAACCTCAAAGAGGCGCACGAAATCTGGAGAGAATCCATACGTCCGGAGGACCGAAAACAAAAAGCGGTGGTCCAGACGGTCGAATGCCTTCTCCTGGTCTAGGGAAATGAAAGCGCCGGAAAGGCCGCTGGACTCTGTGAGGTGGAACATGTCACGCGTTAGCGTGAGGGACGAGAATATGCTCCGTCCAGGAACAGAGCAGGTCTGAAAAGGGCTTATAAGTTCTGGTAACACGTCGCGAAGGCGGTGAGCGAGAATGGTGGCCAACAGTTTATAGTCTACGTTGAGGAGGGTGACGGGCCGCCAGGCCTGCGGTGTGGAGGGGTCGCCAGTCTCCTTCGGGACGAGGACGATGCGACCACGCCGGAAGGAGTCGGGAACGTTGCCGCCTTGAAGGAAAGCATTGAAAACGGCGACTAGTGCCGTGCCAACCTGGGGCCAAAATTCTTTGTAAAACTCTGCAGGCAGGCCGTCGACACCTGGCGCAGAACCCATCTTCATGCCCTTGAGAGCCTGGTAAGCCTCAAATGCGCTGACAGGGCGGTGAAGAGTATCACGCAGGTCGGGCGAGACTTGAGGTAAGGAACCACAAAACTGTTGTACGAGGACATCGGATGTGTTCCGGGGGGAGTAATCTTCCATCCGGAACAAGGCTGCAAAGTGTTCGAAGAAAACTTTCGCGATGTCAGGCGGATGGGACGACTGGAAGCCATCTGGTGTGGTGACAGACGGAACCCAGCCCGGTCGATCTTCGCGGCCCCCAGAGACGCGAAGGTAGCGGAGGACCTCAGGGTCTGACACGGGACGTCTGTCCCAGGGTTGCAGTGCCGCAGTTCCTGAACTTTCCCGCAGAAGGCGAGAGTACCTCGCCCGCAACAGGTTCAAGTACTCAGACATGAGAGGCGTGAAGGTACCACCGCGCTTAATGATGCGGATGCGTCGCAGGACCTCATTAAGCTTGTGAGAGAGTTGACGCCGACTCCACTTGCCCTCGCGGACGCACAGAGAACGCCACAACACCTTCAAGCTGTCCCACCGCGCGGGATCCGGGCCCATGGCACGTTGTGCCTCAGTGAGCGCTTGTCGGAGTGACTGAACCGCTTCCCTATCCCGAAGAAGCCGCACGTCAAAACGCCAAAGGATGCAGCGAGGCTGTTCGCCCCCAGGAACGGACAAGGAAATCAGGACAGGACGATGATCCGAGATGTACCCCGCCGCAGAGGGAAACGAAAGGGTCTCACATCGAGTGAGACATGTAGCAAGCCAGGTTGGGAGGTACACCCGGTCTAAACGACTGCTCGAGCCCGCACGAGACCACGTGGGCGTAAAAGAGGAGCCGTGTAACTCGCACCAAGCGTCTCGCAAGTCGAACTGTTCAATGAGGCGACGAAGCTCACGAGCATTCCAGTTAGCCCTACCCTGACCTGGACCCCGAACATCCCGGTGAGCGTCTAAAACACAGTTAAAATCCCCCAAAAGAAAGAAGGGGTGGGGCTCCAACAAATATGCATCTAACTCTCGAAAAAATCCATTCGATAAAGACATATGTGCGGGCGCATACACATTCACTGCGCGCAAGCGATGCTGACCAAAAAAGAAATCAAAAGCAATGACGCGCCCAGCGGGATCAAAAATGCTGCGGCATCCTCGACTGAGCGCTCGACGCAAGATAAGAACGCCGACGCCGCGACAGCGCGTGTCTCCGAAGGAAAAAAAACAGTCAAGACCAAAGCGATCACGAAAAGCAGTGCTGTCGCGTGTAGAAAAAAAATTAGTTTCTTGTAAAAAGACAAGATCTGCACCAACCGAGCGCGCGAAGTGGACGACCTCACGCTGCTTATCGGGGTTTCTAAAGCCCTGGACATTCAGCGTGAGGACATGCAGCAGCATGGCCATAAAAATAAAATTCATTAAAAAAGGACAACTTAAGCGAGCATACCGCACTAGAAGACCAGAGAGTCGGAATAGTCCTCCGAGTCGGATGGCTTTGCGTGACCCAGGCGTTTCTTCTTCGTCGAGACTCCGGGGGCATCAGACCCGCTGCTGGTGCTTGTGAGGCCGCGTTTCGTTTCAGGACGGTCGTAGCACATGGCGTCGTCGTCGTCAGACCTTGAGTCCACAGGCTCGTCACTGTCCGGTAGCGGCACCAGCGTGCCGGGGGATGCCGAAGCCGGAGGCAACGTAGGTGATGGGGGAGGGTTCCCTTGGCCCGGGGTGACGTCGGCGTTCTCAGCTGCGTTGGGGCAGGCGATGAGGGGACTCGGGGTGGCGTCTTCGGCAATGAGGAGGTCTTGTCTGGCGTCACCAGCCTGCAGAAAATGCTTGGCCGACGTTTCCACGTGCGCAGGAAGCATATCGGAGGTTGAGGGCTCTGCCGCCGGTGGGGAGACTCCGGGGGTAGTGGACGAGTGGGTGATTGCAGAAGGCGGCTTGGCTGGCTCAGGGGGGCCGGGAGCTTGGGACGCAGGTGGCTCGGGGGAGTTGACCGATGGCGGAGATCCACGGCGGGACTCTCTGGCAGCTGCCGAGTACGTCTTGCGCTGAACGCAGTCAGTGGTGGCGTGGGCGTGGCCGCAGCGTTGGCAGGGCGCAGCACATCCTTCTGTCGGGTGTCCGAAGACGCCGCACCTGTCACAGCGGGGAGTCTTGCAGGCAGGCCCGAAATGGCCCTCCTGACCACAGCGGCTACAGACCCGGCGCATGCCTCGGTAGTCCACCATGACTCTGTGGCCCTGGATGTGGATGAAGTTGGGCACAGGCTTGGCCATCTCCAGCTTGACCACCCGCGTGCCCGTACGGATATCCGGTCGGTCACGGTAGGTGACGTGGCTCAGGCCTTTTACCTTGCCGTACTGCCCAAGGACCTGGACGAGGGCGTCTTCGGACACGTACGGCGGGAGTCGGTAAACCGACACATAGACGACGTGGGCCCCGACCGGTTCGAGTGGGACCTGGACGTCACCGAGCAACAGGTGTCCCTGTGCTACCAACCGTTGGGCAGTGGCCATGGAGTTGACCGCTGTCATAAACCTTGCACCACCATGGTGCTGAAGGTACTGAAGGCCGGCGTCGCCGACCACGTGCTGGAACGCGTCCATGATGGCGTCCACCGGCGTGTCCACCGGCACGTTGATGACGAAGCACTGCGCCTTGGACGGCGCCGCTGACGACGTCGAAGCCGCCATGTTGAAGTCCGAAGCCCCGGGGACCGCGATGTGATCCGGGTCCCAGGGAACGCTGAAAAACTGGAAGGCACCACGCTAGTGATCACTAATTTTCGACCAACTCCATGGTTACACATCTTTTTTAGCGTAATTCGAGGTCACCCTAAACAAGCGCCTGATATACCCCAAGGACCTGTCATATAACTTTTAAAATTGCTCGTCAACGTCAGCATTTTTTATACTGCGCATGCGATCTACCTTTCAACCTGGCTGAGCTGCAGAAATCTCTTACAATATTATCATTCTCGCGATTATTGTTTGAGCAGGAATTGCTTAAAAAGCCGATAATTCACAAAAGCAAAAACCAGGATTTAGCTCGGAGTCCGCGGGGCTGTTTATAGCATTTTTAACGTTTCTAGCTTAATATCAGCATGATAATAATGTAAGAGATTTCTGCAGCCCATCCAGGTTGAAGGGTGGACCGCATGCACAGTATCAAAAACGCTGACATTGAGGAGAAATTTTAAAAGTGACATGACAGGTCATTGGGTATATCAGGCGCTTGTTCAGGGTGACTCCGAATTACGCTCAAAACCTGTGTAACCAAGAATAGGGTTGAAATTACCGATCGCTAAAGAGCTGGAGGCACACCGTTCCCATGATTCTTTTAGCGCGGGCCGGGGCACTTGGGGGATATAGCAAATGGTCTATTGACAGTATCACGGAGGGGGAGGATCAGGTAAAGATAGGAAGGCTCCGTCGAGCAGAGCCTCCCCCAGCGAGAGTCCCGCCCGTTGGACTAGGGCCGTGTTATATAGCCTGCGGGAATGAACGCGCCCAGGGTGGGTCGGATGTAGGTGGCTCCCCGGAGGGGCGGACGCGTCCAAGTCATAATCCCGAGGGGTGTGCCTTCGGCAAATCACCCGAGAAGGACGAGGGAAAGCCGCCCACCAGGGAATACGGCTTCGCCCTCGCATCCGGGACGCGCCCCCACGTGGCGACGTCCCACGGCCTGCCTGAGCTAGGCCTAGATAGGGATGCGGGGAACACGTGGTTCCCACAACGTGCAGGCGTCGATTTTTACGGTCCATTTTAGATCGAGCCTGGTGACTTGGACCATCCTATATATGATGGGGAGAACAGCTCAGAAAACACGGACTACAAAGAGGAACATACGCGACAGCATTGTCCTGTAGTGTATGTTCCTCTTCGTAGTCCGTGTTTTCTGAGTTGTTTTCCCCATCATGTATAACGTCAACCAACTGGCCCAATTCACCACCTAATTACAGGTTCATGGTCACTCGGGAGGTGTGCAAAGTAGTGATGGTGCCAGGGCTGACATTCGCCAACGCTGTTGTTTGCGTTTCTGGGGATGTGCGCAACCTCCTGGAGATGTGACAGCGAGAGGTTGGTCGCCAAGCACTGGGCTGCCACGGCAATGACGCCAACGAAGCCGACCAAGAAGACTTATGATGGTCGAGCTTCGAGGCAAGGAAGGCAGCGAGTAAAATAGGGTATGATGGGAGACTTCTGCACATGGCCCGGTGCCGTTGGGCGAAGAAACTATTCGTATATACTCACCTGACTGGAGTGCAGACCAGGTGGCAGAGGCGGCTTTACAAACTCGAGAAAAAAGTTTGGTTTCTTTGCAGAGTCAGTGGAGGCACCAACGAAAGAAAAGTGGGAGACTAAGGTCCGGAGAAGTTTGCGCGAGAGCGAGACACTCTAGTGGGTTGAAGAAGCCCTAAGAAAAGTAAAATCTACTGGTCTACAGAGAAAGCAAAAAACGAATCTCGACTGAAGTTCAACTGTACGACAACAGTTTAGGTAGTCGCCTTTTGTTCGAGGTACGAGCAGGGGCCCTGCGGACATTGTCTTATATGAAAAGATTTGATCCTAAAGCCGGGGTCACACTGCGTATACATCATACAAAAGAGAGTCCGCATACAGATTCGAACGCGAGTCACCGCGAGATCTGTTCTTTCAATGCAGAATGGCAATGAGTTCAAGGAGAAACTTGGCATGCGGCATTCGAACCACGCATATTGCGGCAACTCGTGTTCGCAGACTGTCTTTCGTATGATGTGTGAGCAGTGTGACCTTAAGTGACTTTTACCATCTGTCGGGCGTGCAAGAAAGAGCAGAGACGGTAGAGCACCCGATGTTCTTCTGCCAGCGCGCGTGCTGCCACCTTCGACGGATCATTGCCGGCCTCACCCAGAATGGACGCTCAGAGACGCCCTGGGGTTGAAGCAGACGCCAGGTGAGGGCAGTGTGGACTCAAGAAGTGCGAGGGACAACGGCCCCATGACCAGTGCGAAAGTGTCAACGACGGAAACACGAGAAAACGAATCGCTAGTGGAGTGTGCGAGGACAAGAAAGGCCCGACTGGAGCACTGGTGGCGCGTGATTCAAGACAATAAGTGATATTCCTTATTGTTGTTTTTATTCTTGGCTAAGGTACGAAGTTTGTTAGAGTTCGCCTGTTACAAAGGGAAATGCCGCACAATCATCATCATCATCACCACCACCTAAAGCCCCTCGATGTGTTTGCGTTTGTCTTGCAAGTAGCGTCCAATGCGCCAGTACGTGACAAGGCCTGTGTCTCGAGGGGCCCTTGGAAGCAAATGGCGGCGCATTACCCGCTCGTGGTACGTCTTTCGCGCGTTTCCACAACACCGGTTGGCGGTACATGTAAGCGTGAATTTTTTCAAGGAACTTTAGTCTAGTTCGGTTCTCAAGCACGGATCGGAGCCACTTTTTCAAAGCAGGCCGCCTATGGCAGCTCCTCAATTGAGTTGTTCTAGTAACGTTGATTCAAGGTAAGAACCCCACATCGCCTATTTATTCTAATACCTACATGGTGCCTAAAATAGCGGCCAGGTTCTTTAAATCAACCGAAAAAATTCGAATCTTAACCTATCACGCTACGATTTTGTGCAGCGTTGCCCACAGGTGGTGCATGTTTTCTATAATTTTGCAAAGAGCGAACCACGACCGGCTTTATTAGAGGCGACCAGGTAACCCGAGGCAGCGCGAGCGCGCCGCATTTGCTTTTGCTTTTTTAATACTTTCTCTAGTTCGCTGAACCGCCACCGCGTTTTTTGGCTCTGTAGCTCACCACACTAGCAGACGCTTTCGCGTCTGTATCTGTGTGTGTCCGCTCCACGACCGGCGATGTTTTGAGGATAATCGGCTGTATTTTAAGGACATTTCTCATCGTTATTGCGATTGTACGTTCGGTACAGAGCTACAAGCTGATCTAGATCCCATTCTTCTCTGGTCAAATGATAACAAACTTCCCCTAAACTAAACCAAATGCGCTACCATGCACATCACTGCCTCGCGCCAACCTTCAACCCCTCCAACACGTTTCCTGAACCGAGTGGAGATCCCAAGAACAACGCATATCCACCTCCTAGATGTCATAATTGACCAGCATTTCGATTTCCCTCACTCTGTCCAAAACGCCGTGTCCGGGGAAAGGTGACTCCTTTGCTTCGTCATTCGGTCCACAAGAAGAGCCAGTCCCGATGTGCCCAGATGGCTGTTCACAGCACTGGTGTTGCACCTCCTGGCGTTTTGCTGCTCGGTGTAGGATTCGGCAACCAGGCAACTTGTTGCCTTCCTCGAGTCGGTGCAACGTCGCTCTTCCTACCTTATTTTGAGGCGTCAACTTGGCCTCCGAACACCATCCTATCGAGCACAGCATCTCCTCCATTCAGTCGGCAGGGGCCCGCTTCGACATCGACGTCAAGTAGCGACCACGCGGCTCCTAGCTACTTTTCTGCTACCGGACTCCTCGCTTCCTTTTGCCTCCTCCCTGCGGCGTACTCGCACTGGTGGACTGCAGCCCTTGTAACCCGTACGCTTCGTCACTAGAACTCCTTCGCACTCCGTGCAATGCAACTTTAACCCCCCCCCCCTCTCCCTCCAGTCCCCAGTTCACTACCAATCAACAGTTCACTTTGAACATTCACCAAGAGCGTCACGGCCCACCTGCGGAGCATCTAACTCGATTTTTTTATTCCGATCACGGAGTGGGCTCCAGCAGGCGGATGGATGCACCATCCTCGTACACCCTACTGATGCTTAGCTTACGATACTAACTATTCTGCTCAAGAAAACTATAACAAAGTGACTAATTTTAACTTAATCTAATCACACTATGTGCTAAAATTAGCGTCTGCCTATTAAATGCGACAGAAATCATCTGAACCCAACGTTATTTCCACACGTTCCCATATCCTTCCATAGCGGCCGCCGCGCTTTTGGTGTTGAGCTAGGGTGGCGCCTAGCAGAACACTCGGTCCCTCCAAGCCGTTCACGTGATATTTCTTGGCCCGCGCGCTCCCAGAGAGAAACGTGGAGTGACCTGGGGCCCTAGCTATGTTGCGCTTTTTGGACTCCCACGGCGACTACGGAGAAGGAAGTGACGTCAACAACGCAGCAAATGCATATTGGATGTTGACTGATCTTTCATCAATCAACATCCAATCTACATTTGCTGCGTTGTTGACGTCACTTCCTTCTCCCTAGTCGCCGTGGGAGTCCAAAAAGCGCAACATAGGGTCCTAGGTCGCCCCTATAAAGCCGGTCGTGGAGCGAACTTACCCGAGGAAAAGGTGAAAAAGAAAAAGGCTTAACTTATGGAAACGCAGCGAAGCCACCGGTCTTCAAACAATAGGCCGTCGTTTGTCACGGAACACAAAGGAAATATGCGGTAGTTGCTCTTTTTCGCTTCTTTTATTAAAGAGGATGTTGGTACAGTGACACAAAAATCTTTTATGTGATGATCAGCGTGGTCCCGTCCTGTGCAATGCGGTGAGCTTGGCTGCGTCGAGTCGCTGTCCTCGCAGGCTTGGTTGAGCAGTCGCAGTCTTCACTGACTTGCCGAGGAGGCAAGTAACCTACGTTCATCTGGTTGCACTTTTGCAGTAAGGCGGAATCTGTAAATTGAGTTGGTATCAGCCAGCTGTCAATCTGAGCTGTTTCATAAAAGTTTTGCAGAGACGACCGACATTACATACTAATACAATGCTGTGTAATGTTTGGTCAGCCTTGGATGCGGACGGGATACTTAGAAGTTAGGATCGGTAGGTGGGTGGTCACCTCCACACTTCTTGCAGCGCGGTTCGCATTGGTGTGGGGTGTCGGTGCCAGTGTAGAGGAGTAGTTCTGCGCTGCAGGAAGCGCAGGTCATACTAATATTCTTTTAGTGGCACACCTCGGCTTTGTGGTCGATTGAGAAGCAGTGACGGCACAGAAGGCTTCTGGGCCGATGCAGTTGAACTTGAATCGCCACCCGTTCGTAAAAGACATATATCGTGGGGTCTGGGTCCCCTCGAAAGCGACGAGTGCTGAATTTGTCTGGCATAAGTTGTGAGCGCGCGTGATCTTCGGGCCTTCCGACTGGAGGTTGATGAAGGAGGGTCTCTTCAGAGATATCGTTCGACAGGCCATGAACGTCTCCGCGAATGCTGTTGTTACTTGTAGCTAGGTATACGTTTGGATCGGATGATGCGAGGTTTCAAAGACGAGCTAGGTGATCTCCAGGAGCTTGGGTTGCGCTCTGGCTTTGTACGGGTCTACCGAAAGTAAGCTTTGCGTTGGGCGGATTTGATATAGCAGGTCGTTGTATTCCGAGGTGGTGAGCCTAGCTGTGGCGGCAATGGCGGCTCCGACTTCGATGAGGTTGACTTTGCTGATGTCGGTGCCGTCGATCAATTGAACAATGATCGTGCCATATACTTGCTGGCAAACCTTGGGGTAGCTGATTTTGGTCCACCCGTCTTTCATGTTGAATGTCAAGGAGAAAAAGGCAGATGATCATAAGGAGTGAGATAAACAGAGGGCTTGCCCACTGCCTTGTCGTCGTTGTCCTTCAGGAAAAAGAGAAACTAAAACAAACAAAGAAACATAGTTTTCATCGGCATTTGTTACGGTTCATTCATAGTGTCAATATAGCTCTATCTTTATTAGAAATCATAACGTATATAAACCATATTCGTTTAAAATGTAATAAAATTAGCCACCCTCAGTAAGGGGAACGATGATGATGATAGCTGTTACCCCACTTAGTGGAATAAAAAATTGAATGCTTTATCCCTCTGACATAGTCATGACTACTGCCAAAGTTACTGCCTTTCCTAGTTGATTTATAACTTCATGCTTCAAAATCTTACCCAAATAGATCCGAGTTACACCGGCGGCTCGTGTCACGTGACAACAGAGATAGAGCAGCGGATAGGTTTTCAAACGCCATGGTACAAAATTCTTACCCTGGAGCACGGTGGAAGAAACACATTTAGGTGATGACTCTGGCCGCTCTTCCCGCGGGGAGCGAGCGACCAGATCGTGTTCGGAGCTATAGCCTCGAACCAGGAGTAGTTAGTTCCGCGCCGCCGCGGAGGGCGCTGAGGAATGAGGTCCCTCCTCGGCGGCCACGGCGTCGGCGGCGTAGCGTGCTCGCCTTTTTCGTGGTGTGGTGGTGGGGTGGTGGTGTGCGGCCAGTGGCTGGTTTCGTGTTTTGCTTTGGTGCTGTGTCGATCACAGGTGCCACCGTCGTGCATGGAGGTGAGCCTTAACCCGAAGATGAAGAAGAAGACGAAGAAGAAGAAGGAGAAAAAGAGAAAGAAGAAGAAGGAAGAGAACACATATGTACGGACTCTGGCGACTTGATGGCGGCGTGGCGGCGGTGAGGTGCAACAAGAAGCGGTGAGCGAGGGAATGCGGGACCACCGCTGGGAGAAAAACCGGAGCGGTCGGTTTGGGAGGGATCCCATACTTGGGCGCCTTCTATCCCTGTGCGAGTGAAGTGCTCGGTGCGCTGAACTTAATGTGGTCACCGCGTCGGACACGGGGAGTCATCACCCAAATGTTTCTTCCATCGTGCCCTGGATAAGATGGAGAAAATTTTGAAACACGGCCCAAGTCACTGGATCCTGGGAAAGTAACGCCAAGCTTCATGTATGATCGCCATTTTTGGATCATGGAATGAGCATTTTGTCCTTCCCTCTCCATTCTTAGTGAGCCGATCCAACTCCCCGGTGACGGGTTGCTTTATAAAGACATTTCTTGATTACCGAGATTTTGTTATTCACACACCGGCGAAACAAGCGCACATCTGCGCACCACGCCATCACATGCGGCGTCAGTGCTTGGCGACATTAAAAAAATAATTTTTCTGACTTGAAATACGCAAGAACAATACCGTTGTAAAATATCTGTGGAGGTAGGCATGATCGATAAGTGGATTATGTACGCAGTGCCAACGACGCTTGTTCTCTCTTTCTTGAGTCAGTTAAAACATGGTGGCGCCAGTGTGCGAATAGCCACAGAATAGCCACATAGCCGTTTATACTGAGATTTTCCTTCTTAAGAAGACTTTGGCGGCTTGGCAACCACAGCAGAGTAGTCTGACAACCGGGGGACGACTACTTCCGTTCGCCATTTTGTGGCTCTGACTCATAAGAACTCCATGGGATTTCTCAGGAATAAACAAGACTAAGACGTAACGCCATTTTGTGTTATCGCGAAATCCAGTTTCTAGCGGGCAACAAGCTCCGACCATTGGCCAAAGTCTTTCAGTATAAACGGCTTCAAATAGCCCCCAATCACTGGTTTTGCAGTGTTTACGAAATCAAGTATACACGCAATCTTCTGAAAATTGCTACTTATAGACGATTGCAAGCAGGGCATTCTGGCCGCCGCCATTTCTTTGCTCGTGCGGTCAAGTGCGTGCGTTTACAAGCCTGCCAATGTTACGTTCACGCGCACGCTGCACATGCTTGCACGCATGGGGCACCAGTGGCGCGCCATGCTTGCGATTGTCTATAGCAGTGCCAGACTTGATTCACTCTTATGATAAAATATTGATGAGTAAAAAATTAGAAAATATACGTGAACCAGAAGTGTGCCGGGGCTACCCAATAGATGGCGCCACTGAGTTTTTCACCTTATGTTGTACCGCAGACAAGGCTAGAAGCGCGAGCTCATAGCGTTGGGAGCTGCTTTTAACGCACGACAGCTTGTGCCGCCGAGATGTGCCCTAGAGCAAGGAGCTCGCGCTTGTAGCCTTTCCTGCTGTACGTCATAAGGTGAAACAGAGTATAAAGGGCGAATATAGACCCTTTCAGAAATTCAGTGCCATCTGGTGTTTCGTATAGCAGTTTAGGTTTTGCCATACCAATGGCGGAAATGAACTTGCATTTTATCGGGCACCGTCACTTTCGCAAGTCAACGGCACGTGAGGAATTGTTCAATGTGAGCTCTTTCTCGATCTTTTTCAGTTCGATGGTGACCAAGAACCTGCAGTGAGAACAAAGCTCCAACCCATATAGACGCCTCGATAAAATGGTGTTCACCAAAAGGCATTAAAGCCACTTGTGTGCCGCCCACCGATTGACTGAATCTGAGTTAGAAATTATCGCTTACGTAGTTCTTGTGTTCCATTCTTACGTCGCGTCGTACTAAACCCCCGAATGTACATCATCCGCATGGGAGCATCTTCAACGTCTTTCTTTATCAGTCAAAACAAGGGCGCCATTGGTACGGCACAGATGCCGTTCCACAGATGATGATATTGATTAAAGTGGCCAGATTGAATTTCGGAAAGGGTCTATTGGCGAGGACCGACTCAGAACGATCCTTTTGATACTTCGAAGATTTAAATGGACCGAAATGGTCATTATAACTGACTCCGATCAGTTACTCCGATCTGTTTGTGTCCGCCTAGCAGGCAGGGAACGCAATGGGAAACTAGTTTCCCAGGATAAAGTGAATTTAGTCGGCCTCAACTATTTTGTTCTGCATCGTCAAGGCTAGCAGAGTTTTCGCAGTGCTACAACTCTGTCGAAGCTAGCTGCTCGAGCCCATGCAATTAAGACCACGCGACACTAGACGAAGCCGCGTGCTTTCGCAGCAGAGCGGGGCTGCAGCAGTGCGGAAGCTACCCTCATTGACAATAGAGAGTTTTAGAATAGGGGGCCCCAAAGCTCGAGGGACCCCAAACAATAGGGGCTCACCACTGAGTATGCGTTTGGGGTTTTGGGTTGGCGCTCGCCCCCAGAGCGAAATTCGAGAAATGGCGTGGGGCCCCTATTTGCTTGGGGCCGGGTTGCGTCGGCAAACATGGCGGCGCCCTTTCCGCTCACTTCGGAGCGAATTCGTCATGGTCGCTGCAGTATTAGCCAATTTCCTTGCCAATGAATGGTGCAACCGGCTTTCGCTTTGCTTTATCTCGCTCAAGTCACAAAGAACGAGCGGTGGGCTCGCCCATTTTATTTTCAGATTGTCTCTTGTTTTAGCCGGCTCGATTGAGATTTCCCTTAACGATTATTTGCAAACAAAAAGTACTTGCTAAGCTCACATGTTTTACGTTTTAGAGCGCAGCTCTTAGGCGCCCGTTTCCGGCTTGAGTGGCGTCGCCGTCGCCGTCGGCGTCGGCGTAACCGCGCGGTGCATTATGGGTAAATTTTTCCGAAGAAGCCCGAGGCCCTCCTGAAGGAACCCTAGGTCCTTCGGGAGGACCTCGGGAGGACCTCGGGTTCCTTCGGGAGGACCTCGGGAGGACCTCGGGTTCCTTCGGGAGGACCTCGGAAGGACCTCGGGTTCCTTCGGAAGGACCTCGGGAGGACCTCGGGTTCTTTCGGGAGGACGTCGGGAGGACCTCGGGTACCTTCGGTGACCACGGGGAGGGGGGGTCACGTGACCCCCCGAAGTCACGTGCCCCCCCCCCCCTCCCCGAGGTCAATTGACCCCCCCCCCCCTACCCCCCCCGAGGTATCGGCATCGGCATCGTCACTGATGACGTCATCAGTGACGTCACTTTCAACGTCATCGGCATCTGCATCGTCATTGGCATCGTCATCGTCACGTGACCCCCCCCCCCCCCGAGGTCACGTGACCCCCCCCCCCCCCCAGTACTGTTCCCTCCTCCTCCTCAAGTGCTGCGCTCCAATAGGTGAGCGGCGTTTAGCAACTTCCGGTTCCTTAGAAAATTTTGTTTCACTGTTTAAAAACGACTGCAATAGCTGCAAGCCTGTACAAGCATGGTTCTGAAACCTCCAGACTGTAGTTTTCGGAACCATGCTTAGACAAGCTTGCAAATAATCGTCGTTGTTTGTCAACAGGTAAACAAAATTTCCTAAGGAACCGGAAGTTGCCAAAAGCCGCTCACCTATTAGGTGAGCGGCTTTTGGCAACTTCCGAGGCAACTTCCGAGGCGTTACAGGGAGTTGTAAACGGCTTTAATTTTTTTTTAATATTTTCTTTTTTGATTATTACGCTCGTTATTGGCGCTGCAAGCGGGAAACGCAAGCGCGCTGTGCTTCGTTGCGAAACCCCATTTCTATAAGCCGTCGACGCCAAGCTTGTTGCGTTTGGGTCCACCAATTTCTTACGGGAACCAAAACGCTGGGGCCCCCTATTCTAGAACTCGCTAATGTAGCACAAAAATCGATCAAGACGGAGGTTCCGCGATCGCACGCACGGCCTCCACCCCATGGGCGATACGCCAGTGAAAGGCTATTGTTAAACGTAGCATGACAAAGCACTCGTGCGCTACGAACTCTCTTCGCTTTCCTGCGTTGTCAAAAACACAAAAAATTAACAGAACAGGCATTGCCTCGATCATGTAAGTACAGTTTCTATCTGCACTCTGTGTTCCTCCCCTAAAAGTGAGCCTGCAATGAAAAACAAAATAAATAAATAAAATAAAATAAACCAAGAACGGAATTTGTACTTCAAAATAGCGAACGGCAAGCGAAATTGAGAAAAGTGTGTTCTTTTTTTAGAAGGAATTGTGCACAAGCAGTTAGGAATACATTTACTTTATACAATTACAAACATGAAATATAAATCGTGTCTCGAAACGTGACCAGGAAAGGAATGAGTGTTGTATTAATTAGGCTCCATGGCACAATCGCCCTTATATAGACAGACAAAGTATAGCACAAAGCAATAGTTGCTGCACTGACACAGTAGTGATATAGTTTGTAGACGTATGTCGCGTTTTCATTGATCGCGTGAAGATTCTTTCCAAAAAATTCGCAACAACTATATTTTTCATTAACGTAACATGTCATTAGGGAGATGGCACAGTAATCCTGAGTCCAACAATATACAACTTCTGGCAACGCTTTCTCCGAGCCCGTCAAAGCACAGATTTGGATTACAATTCCTCTTATTATCGCCATACAACTCATTTAGATTACACTGTGTAATAAATTAGCGCATGCCAAACGAAATATATAAACCATGGACAAGTTTGAAGCCACTAAAATTTAACAGGCCCAATATTTTAGGACCACAGTAGTTTTCACTTTGCTTGCTTCTGACAGGCTGATAAATACCAGCGGTAAAAAGTAAAATATAATTAGATGCGCCCCAATGCAGATGTGGTGCAATTGCTGAAGTAAGCAGTTAAATGCTGCGGACATAACAACAAAACAAAAAAAACCTTGAACTCTTGCCTACTGCTTACAAACCCAACAAGGTCCACCCTCTACGTGACCCATATTTGACCCCTGATCGCACTTGAACAACCGAGAAAACTCGCCATCATGTCGCAGCGGCACGTTGACTCTGTACTCGGCCGGAAGCCAGAACCCGGTGTGCTCCTCGTAGACGTCATCTGCGGACTCGCAGTTGTCAAGAGCATAATAGACGTAAAACAGCTGATTTGCGGTCAAATCAGGCAGCTCCCGAAGGTGGAAGTCCAGATACGAATAACTTGTATTGGCGAGAAGTGTTTGGAAGGCGAAGAATGCGAGTCGAACAGCGGCTGTTTGCTTCATCAAAGCTCCGCGCGAGAGTGCGGTATCGGGCACGACGGAGCCCCGCAAACCGGCGGGAAGCTGTTGCAAGTCATGACCAAAGCAACGCACAAGTTGCTCTGCCTTACGTAGGTGGTCATCTGAGAACTTTAGCGGGGCTTCTCGTTCGTAGACGTTGTTTTTGTAGATGATTTCCACGAGGGTCCTGTTGACACGGACCGCGAACCGAGGCAGGTGAAAAGCGAACATGGCGGAATTGCTAGGCACGCACATATTGAAAAGTGCCAATGGTACGTGCACGTACCGTCGTATCGCTTCATGACTTGCTCGCGTGGAAAGATCAGAGTGAGCAGGACGATTTGCAATTGCGGCGGTTATATCTAGAAGGGTAAGCAGTTTCTTACGCTGCTCAGACGCCAAGACGTCCAGGAAGAAGTTCAGCGGGCTGTCTGTCTTGAGGGAGCTTTTCGCTAGAGCGCAAGGATTGTAGTCCGCTCCAAAATGGATGAAAGTGTGTCGCTTCATTCGGTAGCGAACCACAAAAGCTGAACGTTCGTCCACCCAAGATAAGTTGCCCAACTGTTGACAGAAGATGGCTTCAAGTCGCGAGAGCCAGCTTTGAATAGTTTTGTTGGATTCGTTTATGTTAGGAAACTGGGAAGAAAAGCTTGGAAAAACAGGTTGGAAGGGCGTTCTCGACGGCTAACAAACAAAAACAGTCCGTCTTGCTGGGGTTTGGGATTGCCCTACCGAGAAAACTCTTACCGAAAAGCTGCCGCAGGGATTTCAGCGTGTCCGGAAAGAACGGTGCCATCTTCCCTAGGGCGTGAAACCCTATATAGTTGATGATAGCACGAGATGATAAATCACGCATTGTTGATAATAGAAGATTACGCAAATATTCCGAAGACTTAATGGCTACTCGCCGGGTTTTGTCAAAATTATTTATGCCTTTATAGACCGTATGCGAAAAATCAGCAATTCCAGCGTCGAGCTCTGCAATCTTCACAAAGAAGACATGCTCGAGTTCAATTGTTGCAGGTTGTGCTGAAAATAAAGACATGGTGCCCGCAAGGGCGTTTCGGAACAGGTTAATAACAAATGGTCTGAAAGCATCTTTTTGAGAAAAGAGTCGCTTCGGTCTGTCAAGTTCAACTGCGGCTGTATTTGGGTCAGATGGATTTACTACGACGGATACATCAGTGAGAGCGCCAAGGCCAATATCTATGATGAGCTCCCCAGCAAATATCCACACTTTTACAGTCATCAATAAATAAGTTGTAGGCCACTCGCCAATTGTCCAGCCTTTGAATATTTCTTGAGCATTCATGACTGTTTTCACTCGATATTGGTTCTTGCAAGCCCTGTAGAGATTGGCAGCGACTTGAACATTGGGCTCAACAGAGGTGATTACCGAATGTTCTAAATGTCTGGCAAACATTTCTTGAATAATCGTGTCTTAAGACACTACATATCCAGGTTCTGATGGCGGCACTGGGTGGTGTTTTTTCCAACTTTCGACAACATACTGGTAAAAATTGTCACAAGGGCCCTTTTTCCCATTGAGTAGAGACTTGAGAAAGTTTGCTTCCTTTTTGCAAAACTCTGTGCCACAGTAGTTAATGACATTTTCCGATAGAACGGGAGAGCTGGTTTCCACTTCTGGCACGACTGGGAACCTCAGTGAAGGAGTAGAAAATTCCAACAAGAAAAACCGCAAAAGCAACCGTAATGCACCCAAAACAAAGTCCCCTCAGACCAGTCAATGCTACGTGAGAGTATTCTCTGGGGGAATAAGTTTCCATTTGAGGCGCTGCACTCCTTTCAGATTCATCGCCCCCAACGAAAGCACCAACGTAAACCGTCTGTTCAGGTCTCATTTTATCTTTAGAAGCTTTTCGCCATTTAGTTTGGCCTTTTTTTGTTTTCTTTTCCGCTCAAGTTCTCGTCGGCGTCTATCTTCAAAGCTTTCATCTCATTCACATGTCTAAAATTCATGCCTAGGTCGTTCACTGTGGAGGTCTCGTGATGTTCTTTTATCGTGTCCTTCGGTTTGACACGTGTCTGCAACGCTATGTGGTATCTTTTTGTCGAATGTTCCTTCATCATGTTCAACCCTTGTGTGCGTTGCTTCTTGGTATTTTTTATTTTTTTGCTTTTTGTTTTTTGCTCTTTTCTCGCCTGAGTCTTTCACGACCTTTTCAGTATATCCATAATGTTCTTTAATTCGTTTGCTTGAAGCCTCTTCCTCTGCTGTTCTTTCGACATTACCGTACATTACGGCTTGCAGCTCTAGCTCTGCAGGAGGGATATTTTTAAAGTCTTCACAGATTGTTATATTTGTTAGGTCATACGACGGCTCTGTATTGGAAACGTCGACTTGTAGGAACCTTGTTGTGTTAACATGAACGTTCTTTAAGCGAGATGACGCCACAGGAGAGGGGATGGTCAGTGAGTTCGTTGAAGTTGATGTCGGAGGTATTCGTTTCTTGGCGAGAGCCATTAAAGGGGCGATGCAACAATTTTGTATTTTGCGCAAATACCGCTTAGAACAGATCACTGACGTTAATGACCTATGAAACATGCGTTCGTTTTTCACCCCACGCAATAGAAGACCCAGAAAAAATTAAAGAAAAAAAAGCAGCGTTCACCCCCTCAACTCGCAGCCAGAACAAGTGGCCACGTGATCTGGAGCCGATTATATGCCGCCAATGTTGATCATAGCCATGCGCTGGCGTTGGCAAAGCACAGGACACGCGCTGAGTTCCAGACATTGTTATGGCTCGGCTATTGTCGTAGTTGCAGCGATTGGACACGGGCCAATACCCGAATGCTTCTCGAGCTAGTAATTATCACGAGTCCAAATCGAGTGCCCACGCAATGCTCGGGTCCAATCTCTGAACAGCATTCAAATATCGTCATATGGGTGTACTGCGATCCCCACTTTACGTCATCAAAGGTCATCAAATTTTGTAAAGGAGAGATTGAATGAAAATGATCGCTTTTGTCTCTGAAATTACGCCCCAACAAAGGAGTTTCTTGGCCAGTGGCGTTGCGTGCGAGTAACCTTGAGTTCCGCTAGTTCCAGTAAGCTCGTGTAAAGTGAAAAACATTCCAATTGAATATCGTTGCACCGCCCCTTTAAAGACGGACGTAGTGGGACTGTCAGCTCTGAAAACTCCGGCAAAAGAGTTTCAGAAACCGAAACTGGAGGCATTTGAGCTTGGGCTATGGCTTGGGATAGAAGAGTTTCATGTTCAAGAGCTTTATACGTCAGAGCTTCAAGCCTTGGACGCTCGTTCTCCACTACCACGAGTACTGTGTCTTCATTTATTGCAACTTTGGTTACCGGAGCCTCTTGCATAGGAGCCTCGTTTGTGGGAGCCTCGTGCATCGTAATCTAGTGCGTCTGAGATTCGTGCGTCGGATGTTTATGCATTGGAGGTTCCTGCGCTGGAACTTCGCGCTTCGGATTTTTGTGCATTAGGGTTTCTGGCATCTGAGTTTCTGTAAGCGGGACTTCGGTGATCGAAACATCGGTCGTTCCCAATTCGGTCGTCAGATATTTCGTCATCCCGACTGCGGTAATTGTATATTTTGTATTCGGGGTTCCGGTACTCAAGACCTTGGTCATCGAGGTCTCGGCCATCGAGGTATTGACCATCGAGGTCTCGACCATCAAGGTCTCGGTCGTCGAGGCATCAGTCGTCGATGCCTCGGTCATCGGGGCGTTGGTCATCAGGGCTTTGGTCATCGGGGCGTTGGTCATCGGTGCTCTGGTCTCTGGGGCTTCAGTTACTGGGGCCTCGGTCAATGAGATTTTGGTAGTTGGGGCTTCAGTCCCCAGACTTTCGCTTCTTGGCGCCTTGGTTATCGGAGCCTCAGAAATATGAACCTCGGAGATCGGGGCCTCGACGGAGAGCAAGGCAGTGGATAGTGGAAGCACAGAAATCGAAGCCCCAGGGATCGGTTCTTCGGGTTAATCGGGGATAAGAGGCTCGGGAATCAGATCCCAGGGAACCAGAGCAGTGGATAGAGAAACTGCTGGAATCAGATCTTCATGGATCGAAGCCAGGAGGATCGGAGCCTTCGAAATTGAAGCCCAGGGGACGAGAGCAGCGAGTGACGAAAGCACAGGGATCGGCGCCTCGGGGCTTAATGCTTCAGAGATCGGCGTCTGGGTAAAAGCCGCCTCAGCGATTGGAACCTCGAATATCGAATAATCGGGATTCGCAGCCCAGGGGACTATAGCAGTAAATAACGAAACATCAGGAATCGAAGGTTTGGGGATCGGCTCTTCGGGGGTCTGCGCCTTGGGGTTCGAAACGTTAAGGATCGGAGCCTTGGGAATTGGAGGCAAAGGGACCAGGGCAGTGGATAACGAAGGCTTGGCTATTGGAGCATCGGGGATTGGCACCTTGTAGGTCGGCACCTCGTGGATTGGATCCTTTGTAATCGGAGCCTCGGGAGCGCAGGGAACCAGAGCAGTGGGTAATGAAACCACGAGGGTGGGAGCCTCGGGTCTCGACGTCTCACATATTGGCTCCTCGGTAAATGCCACCTCGGCGATTGTAACATTGACTGTCGTACATTCCGGACTCACAGCCCAGGGGACTATAGCACTAGACAACGAAGCATTGGGGATTAAAGTATTGGGGATTGGCTCTTCGGGGATCGGCGCCTGGGGGATTGGAGCCTTGGGGATCGGAGCTTCAGGGTTCGGAACATCGGGCATCAGATACCACGGAAGCGAATTCGCGGAAATCGGCCCGCGAACCACGGTCATACCTGGTGCAGACTGAACATGGTGCATTACGTCGCACTACCAGACATCTGCAGACTGCGAGACAAAACACGACACCCAGCGTGGTCACAGACAAGGGACCACAAGCTTCATCTGGCGGCAATAACGGCCGGGTGACCAGAAGCGGAAGGATCTCCAGAGCACCGGCACGATATAGACGACAGTTTTAGTGGATCGTACGCTAAAGCCTTGCGTACGCAATAAAATTGCGGGTCGAGAGTGCGCGTGCGCAGAACGCAATAGAAGAGCTAGCGTATTGCGTACGCACGCAACGCTGGGGATTTTGCGTGGCGGGCTAGCGGGCTTTGCGGGACGCTCTCGAGAGATCTCGGACCCAACGAGAGCGCCAGTTTCAAGATGGCGGTTACCTCGACTGGCGCAGCAAGGGCGACGTGGTGTTTTCGAAGTTCTGTGTTGCGTGAAATTGCGTGGTGTTCAGCTCGGCAATTTTTTCTGGGACCTACCGCGGTCAAATCAGATCGCCGAAAACTGAAGGAGTGCACAGTGAAAATTTTCGCAGCTCGGAATGTGCGTCAACGCTGCGATCTGCTCATCGCTAAGCCTATTCGCACAGTTCATCGCCACGGACGAACGACTCTAAAAGAAATCGCCGAAGTTCTCGCTATGCACTGGACATCAGTAGGTCATGAATTTCATTCCGCGATAGCATTGATAAAAGCTGCCGTTTCCACGGGACGACTGACGGAGTCTCCGTGATCAAATTTGGCTACGCACTCGTACTCGTAGCCTCTGTACCCCGCAGAAAAGCGCGCTTGACGAGGCAGCTGCGGCTTGGTTTAATTTGAAATAAAATGATTGGACACGTTTTCATTTTCAATATTTCTTTCCAGGAGCATGGTTGCGCTATAAGCACGCGGAATTCTACGGCTCTAGCAAATATAACCAAGATCATGCGCGGTGTTCCCTCGAAAACGTTAAGCCTGGTTCAGACAGTTGCGTTTGACTGCGTTTGACTGCGTTGCGGCAACGAGAAACCAGGACATCCCTGATGCTTATATCGCGCGCTAGGATGATTCCTTGAATTGGATTTCACGCTTCATACGAAGCACAGATGTGCCGGTGACTCGCTTTCGGTTCTCAACGCAACGCAGTCAAACGCACTCAGACGCAAGTGTCTGAACCGGCCTTAACGCACAACTAAATTCGGTCCGAGCAGGTTATTTTTAGCGTACGCTATACTATTGCGTATTGCGTACGTAAGAGCCAGCAACGCTATACTAAAACTGTCTAATAGGTCTTAGAAGGGAAGGTGTCGTATCCAGAGACTGAAAGAAGTCTGACAACCCAAGTTCGGGGAGAGACGCCATATTAAAAGAGCGGGAAACAAACGTTCGTCTCGATCTCGTCTCTCAAGTTCTTTGAGGTTCACACACGGTAAATGGACCTTTTGTAGAAATACGCGGTGCGCATGCGCGGAGTATTTGATGCGCCTGGGTTCGAGAGTATCAAGTTCCAAACAATCCGCCATCTTGCATTTCTCGCCTTTGGGCGCCTCGAAAGAAGAAGAAGAAAATAAGACCATCGAGAGTCGAGACTCAAGTTTTGATGTTGTGAACAAGGTGAACACGAGTCATCGTCCTGACGACGCCCGTTCTAGATTACGACGTGCACCACAATCATGCCGGTGAACTGTGTAGCCTTCGGCTGTCGGAACTATTATCGCCCGGGTTGTGGAACTAGCTTTTTTCGCTTTCCGTGTGGTAAGCTTCATCCCGTTAATCGGGCAGCCTGGATTCGTGCAGTCAGGTGAGTTGACAAGTCCGACCCCTCAAAGAACCAAAAAGAAAACGAACCGGTAGCACACAAGAAGCCTAACGTGCACGTTGTTTTCTCTACAAATACTCTCCAACCCAGTGCGCCTTAGGTTCGCCCATTGCCCCATAGGTGGCAGCACATATTCGTCAAAAGGTCCATTACACAGACGAGCACACGCGAACTGTAGTCACTCAACGCCGACACCGAAGCCGAACGCTAACACACGCGGCCGAGCGCAGCCGGGATGCAGGACGCTTCGGCTGTTTCCTTTGAATTGGGCGGTAGCAGGAAGACTCGACAGCAGCGCCCCGGTCGGCCTCCGAAATATCCGACATAGACCGTCTCAACTCGAAGCCTGAGCGAGAGAGGGCGGTGAGCATCACTACCCCAGTCTAGTCCACTGTACCCAAAGCAAGTCATCTGGCCTAGGGTGCCTTCATGTGCGCTTTGCTTGGGGTGATGACATCTGGCCATTTTGTTTCGAACTGTTATTTTTATTTTTTGTTCTGACGCGCGTGTCCCTGCACGCGCTCGTGGCGCTGACTGTGCTACGGCGACATTTTGTTTCCTGCGATTTCTTTGTATTTTCCCTGTGAGCGCGTGCTGTCGGCATCGGGTACTACAAACGATGGCATCACTCTAAACAGAAGGACATTGAGGCACTCTAATCTGGCCCCAGCTCATGCATTCGACACGAGCACTGAGTCACTCGGACGTATGCGCTCGTCAACAAGCAATCCGCCGACAAAAAGTTGGATTCGCGTTCGTGGCCAATGAGTGCCCTGACGGAACTTATCATTACTTGCGAATGACAAGTTCCATGGTGTGCTCAAAAAGCACGGTGGAAGCTTGGAGTCATCGCACCAGTCAAGGTTGGCACCGGTCAACGTTAGCACTGGTGCACGACCACGTCACGACCACGTGGTTTTTCATTTTGCTTTTGAGCTGAGGATTAAAGCTAAGGGCGAAGAAGTTGAAGAAGCGTTTCATCACCCCTTTAAAGGGGCTATGCAACAATTTTTTTACTCTGCGCAAATACCGCTTAGAACGGATCCCTGACGTTAATGACCTATGAAACACGCCTTCGTTTTTCACCCGACGCATTAGAAGTCCCAGAAAAAAATTAAAAAACAACGAGCAGCGTTCACGCCCTCAACTCGCAGCCAGAACAAGCGGCCACGTGATCTGGAGCCGATTATATGCCGCCAATGTTGATCATAGCCACGCGCTGGGGTTGGCAAAGCACAGGACACGCGCTCATTGTTATGGCTCGGCTATTGTCGTCGTTGCAGCGATTGGACACGGGCCACTACTCGAATGCTTCTCGAGCTATCAATTATCACGAGCCTAAATCGAGTGCCCACGCAATGCTCGGGTCCAATCTATGAACCGCATTCAAATATCGTCATACGGGTGTACTGCGATCCCCGCGTTACGTCATCGAATTTTGCAAGGGAGAGATTGAATGAAAATGATCGCTTTTGTCCTTGAAATTACACCGCAACAAAGGAGTTTCTTGGCCAGTGGCATTGCATGCGAGTATCCTTGAGTCCCACTAGTGCCAGTAAGCTCGTGTAAAGTGAAAAACATTCCAATTGAATATCGTTGCACAGCTCCTTTAAAGAGTTGTTACGGGGAGTGAAGAACATAATGTTTATTTGCTATTACACTCATCCAATCACCATGCACTAAGGAGAGTATCCTAATGTGGAAACTGCGTCATGTATGGCATCAGGGACGGATGCAGGTGTTTTCAGAGGTGGGGATCAGCGTATCAAACGTTTGAACCCCCCCCCCCCTTTTCCCAGCCCTAAATTTGTACATATATGGTATTCAAAAGCGGGGGGGGGGGGGGGGTGGAGGGTGGAGGGGGGCGGTCAGGATACCCCCTCTCTCCCTCCCCATCCGCCACTGTACGGCATACACCTTAGACGGTGTAAGTAGGCAATAGCGCTTTGGTAATACGAAGACCATTAAATACTGATATTTTTTTCTGCAGGAGCCTTTTTTTTTTGGGGCGTCCTTTATAAACAAATAAACATTTATAACATTCCGTACTCCATTCGATTTTTTCCGCATGGGAGACCCTGTGATATTTCCCACTGATCATGCATAGTCTTTGGAAAACTCACAAGATTGATAGAAAGGCTGAGCCACCAAGGACAACAAAGCCAAATTTCGTCAAAGCGCGCAATGAGTAAAAAGGTTAATGGGCCACTGAAAAAAAAAGTTTCTTGTAAACAGTCTGGTTTGGACACGCGTGTCAAGAAATTAATTTTACGCAAAAAAGAATATTTTTTGGAGCAATATTGACGGCCCGAAATTTATTTTAGTTGCGTCTGAATTATGCGCGAAAAGTCCATGACGTCAGGGAATGGTAATGCACTCTCCACTTCAACATGAAGGCGAAGCCGATCCACCTTTCCTCCACGCGCCCGAAATGCCAAAAGAAAAAAGTGGAAAGGAGGTGACTGCCGACTAAATTGCGTCTCGCGCCGTCAATATTGCTAAAAAAAAAAATTTCCTTTTTTCGCGTAAAGTTTTTTTTTTTTTTTGGCAGGCTTGTTTTAACCAGACTGTATAAAAAAACGTTTTTTTTTTCTTTTCAGTGGCCTTTGATGCAAAAAACAGACGCTTTCTTTTTCTCCTCAAGAAACTGGAGAATTTTTCAGATCTCAGACTGGTTCGCTTCCAAAATTCGATGCAAAACTGCGTGCGAACCATGTATAAAGTGAATACGGGTTCTGCTTTGCAGATATGTCGGACGTGACACGTTTCCAACAACAACGCAATATCTGTGGCGATGTTTTTTTTGTTTTTTTTTTCAATCTATTTAAAGCTTTAAAAAGAAGAGAAAAAAAAAAACCGGAACAGACGAAGTGCTGGAGCCGTACCGGCTCCAGTTGGCTCTGGGAATGTGAGAGCTTTTACTGAGTGCTCACGTCAGGCGTTAAGTTCCGCATGGCGGAACTCAAGACCCTCGACGCCGGGTCTTTGCCATTTTCACTTGGGTTCTTGCACTAATAACAAAAATAGCCAAATAAAAGCATATTCATATTTTGACGTTTCTCCGAAACTGAGTTTTCGACTAAATCAGGAAGTGCTGACGTATCCAACACCATTCCTTTTTCTTGTGGATTTGGGAACTGAACTCGATCGCCACCAACAACTTGAGGAAGAAGCGGAGATATGGTTCAGCCCAGCCTGTCTTTGATTTCAACACAACAAAAAAGAGGAGCGATTTCGATTCGCCTAATGTTATGCAACCGATATCCCTCACGGAACAATAAAAAAAAAAAAGAAAAGTGAATGTTTAGACAACTTGACCTTGATGTGTCGGAGTACGGCGACACCACTTGGGCTATGGGCGATTTTTATCACGTGTTTTTGAACCTACTTTCACGACTTCGTCTTTAGACCCCCCGACGCTTTGAATATCTGATTCCACCGAGAAGCCTGGTGAGCGAAACTGTCGCCACAGCTTTCTGCTCTTGCCTCTACGTGCAGTCGATTTCGCTGGAGTCGCCAGTAGACAAAAAAATGTAGCCAGCACAGCGCGGCTGACCTGGGTCACTTTAAACACAAAGTTGGTGCCAAAGTTCGCAGAGCGTGCTGATTGGACTCTCGCGACGATGGCGTCACGCGGCGCGAGATGTCAATCATCCAAAATCTCTCGGTGGTCAAATTTCAGCGAGATTGAAACACAAAGTCGTAGCGAGCTTCATCAGAGCGCGCGCGAGCAACACCGTGGGGCCCGCCCATTGCACGGCTGCACTGACGATGTCGCGCCCACGTGTCCCTACATCTCTACGACGCTTTAGAGTCAATAGGGAGTTTTCGTAGACCGCGTCTCCTCCTCTGCTAAGCCCTCTGCAACGAAGAAGCCGCTACTGCGCCTGCGCGCCCATGGCCTACCCGGAACTCTACAGTCAAGGCCATAGGCGCACAGGCGCAGTAGCAACCTCTTCGTTGCGGAGGGCTTAGCGGAGGGGGAAACGCGGTCTACGAAAACTTCCTAATGGTGTCTAGATTAGGGAGGTTTCGTAGACCGCGTTTCCCCCTCCGCTAAGCCCTCCGCAACGAAGAAGCCGCTACTGCGCCTGCGCGCCCATGGCCTACCCGGAACTCTACAGTCAAGGCCATATATATAGGCGCACAGGCGCAGTAGCAACCTCTTCGTTGCGGAGGGCTTAGCGGAGGGGGAAACGCGGTCTACGAAAACTTCCTAATGGTGTCTAGATTAGGGAGGTTTCGTAGACCGCGTTTCCCCCTCCGCTAAGCCCTCCGCAACGAAGAAGCCGCTACTGCGCCTGCGCGCCCATGGCCTTGGCTGTAGAGTTCCGGGTATCGTAGCGGGTTGCGGAGAGCGTTGCGGGACGGCGAAAACGATCTACGAAAACTCCCTATTGATGACGACAAAGTGATGTTTCACAACTTTAGGAAGGAGTCATTTTGAGGCTAAAATCTTCGTTTCGGAATCGAGGCGAATATTGAACTTAGCGATATTGTGGAGCCGTGCGCTGTGTACGCGGTTTTAGAGCCCATCGTCCGCCACTGCGAACAACGCTGCCGAGGTCACCCAGAGGCGGTGTGGGTAGTGACGTCGGCAGTGTTTCAGAAATAAGAGGGTGACGGGGGATGGCGAGAACAAACCGGGAAAGGGAAATAAAAATTGATCGCATCTCCACGTGGTGAATGATGTTGCTTGGGGCGAAGCTCTGGTGGTGCTTGTCTGCGTAGACGCCGAGCCGCAGCATGCCGAGCCTTTTCATTCATGTCAGTAGGAGAATGTGTGGTTTTCTTCTTTTTCTTTTTTTAAGAAGACAGATGGGATGGCATCTCAGAACCCCCGACTCTTTTTTTTGTTTTTTCATAATTTTCTTTCATCTTTTTTTTCTATTTTGTTTCCCTACACGAGCACGTGAGCACTTGAGCTCACGAGCAGGAGCACCAGCACCCGACGCCGGACGGCGGACGGACATACGGACATGGCTAGCCCTATACTCTGTTTCATACTTAGCGTGCAACGCTGTCAAAGCTACTGGCGCGAGCGCGTGGCTTCATCTACGGTTTTGTTTGCGCGAGAACGCGTGCAAATGATCAACGAGATCAAGCCCCACGCTCGCCCCAGTAGCTTTGACAGCGTTGCACGCTAAGTATGAAACAGAGTATAGGGTGCCTTCATGTGCGGTTTGCTTAGGGTGGTGGCATCTGGCCATTTTGTCGCACACGTTTATTTTTCTTTTTTGTTCGGAAGCGCGTGAAGGAGCGTATCCCTGCACGCGTTTGTGGCACTGACTGTGCTATGGCGACATTTTGTTTTCTTCGATTTATTTGTATTTTCCTCGTGAGAGCGTGCTGTCGGCATCGGGTACTACAAAGGGTGGCATCACCCTAAACAGAAGGACATTGAGGCACCCTAGCTAGCTCCTAAGGAGCTTCGCCCCTAAAAAGGACAGGACCAACACGCACAAACACGCACACAAAAATAGGGGTCACAAAGGGCCGTAGGAATTGTTCGGGAGAGAAAAAGTTAAAGCCGTTTACAACTCCCTGTAACGCCGAATTGGAGCGCAGCTCTTGAGGAGGAGGAGGGAAGGGTACTCAGGGGAGGGTATATCCCTCCTCCTCCTCCTCCTCCCCTCATTCTTCAATTCCTCCGGGGGGGGGGGGGGGGGGGGGTCACGTGACCCGGGGAGGGAGGGGTCGCGCGGCGCATTATGGGAAATGTCCCATAATGCACCGCGCGAGCCCTCCCCTCGGGGTCACGTGACCCCCCCCACCCCCGAGGTCACGTGACCCCCCCCCCCCCCCCCCCCCCCCCCCCCCGAGGTCACTTGACCCAGAGCCTTTTATACTGGAAGAGTTCGGCGGTCTATTGATCCAGCCGCCAGTCTGGCAACACTGATCAAACAGTCTGGCAACTGTGCGCATCGCGTTCCGAGTTTCGTTGTCCGCCATGATGTGCCTTGCCGTCTCGAGCCGGCAGCCGCCCCACTAGCGTGGAGCGAGCGACGGCGGTGAAAATGTTCGTTCTGCGCTCTGCGAGTCGTTAGAAGAAAACGTAATGGGGTGCTGTAGTGACGTTGGGTGCTCGAACAGCGCGAAAAAAAGGGTTCAGGATGTACCGGTTCCCGCAAGGAAAAGAAAACCGCAGAAGGCACAAGATCCGGGAGGCCAAAACGAAGAGGGCTAGTAAGTGGAAGCCGACATCGAGTTCTCGATTGTGCGAGGTAATTTTACAATTAAATTATTTTGTGCGTTAAACGCGTTTTATTTTGACTAAAACTGTGCAGCGACTTGGTGTGGCAGCGTCAGGTGAGAGTGTCCGTTGATCACGAAGCTGTTTCCTGTCGCGCGAGACTTGATACTTGCGAGCGGCCTAGCTTGCAAACTTTGGACTGAGTATACTGCATTTCAGTGTAAGCGCGAGCGGAGCCGATCGCTGCAAGCGCGTGCACGTCGCGCTGAACGACGCGTGAACTCTACGAGTGCACGCGCTCCGTCGGCGCGTTCAAAGCATGCAGTTCGCTCTCGTAGCTTTCTCTACGCTTAAGTTTTTAGAAGCGGCCTCGCAGCTCAGCTTCGCCGTCTCGCAAGCGCTTTTGTTTCGCTAGCGATACCTTTATTTTGATATTTTTTTTTAATACGCGTAACAAATACTTACTTGTCATGCCTTTTTTTTTTTTTTAGGTGCACTTCATAGACAGTGAATTTGAAAGAGGGTTTGTCGCGATCGCAAAAAGCTCAGGCACCACGCAATGACGACGCTGTTCCTTCACAGCAAACCAAACAATGACAGAAAACCCCCAAAAGACCGGCAGGTGAAGAAGCACGGCGGAAAATCACGATCGGTCCGCCGTATTCCGTACAACGGTGCACCAACCTTGTGATGTGGTAAACAGTCGGAGAGCGATCCAGACAATCAAACTTGTCCACTGAAAAATGCGCACTAGGCCGCTGAGCTGTGTCGGACGTCGGGCGTTTTTGAGCGATTCCCCATTTATAAATGAGTGCCTTTCGTAAATGGGCGGTTTCTTTGCTAATTCTTACATGGATAAAGCACCGGATCACGAAATGCTTGTTTTCCGACTCTCTCCTTACGCCAACAAAAGCGCGAACGGCAAAACCTACACGCGTATACATCGCACGTCAATGGGGAACCACTTGCCGGGAGGCACATCATTGCGGAAGCAGAACCCGCTGAATCTGCTAAACCTAGCGGGCCGTAAGCCCCTCCCACCCGCCGAACTCTCCCAGTATAAAAGGCTCTGACTTGACCCCCCCCGGGGTCACGGTGACCCCCCCGAGTCACGTGACCCCGGGGGGGGGGGGGGGGGGGCTCGCGCGGTGCATTATGGGATATTTCTCATTATGCACCGCGCGGTTACGCCGACGCCGACGCCGCTCAAGCCGGAAACGGGCGCCTAAGAGCTGCGCTCTAAAAAGATAGGGTAGTAAAGAAGGGTGATATCCCTTCCTCCGAATTTTTTAATATACCCCTTTATGCCCCTTTCCCCCTCTTTCGACGCCACCGGGGGCAGTGGGGGGGGGGGGGGGGGATGAATCACTTCCCCTCCCCGACTCCCTGTTTCGACGCCCCTGCCTATATTCCGTCTCACTAAAACTGTGCAGTACAGCCGAAGCTACAGGGGAGAAGGCGTATCCCAACCTCTTCAAGATGAGGGAAAGGAGGAACAAGAGAGAAAGCCTGGAAATCCCTGCCTTTCTCTCCTGATCCTCGTTTCCCTCCTCTTGAAAAGGGTGGGGCAGGCTCTCTCTTCTATGGCTTTGGCTGTACTGCGCGGTTTTAGTGAGACGGAGTACTGTTAGGGTTCTTTGTTTTCGGGTGAAACCAGAAATTACCCGATTTTTGCTCCCCAAACAGTTTTTATGAAAATCGGGTTAAACCCGATTTCTCTCCGAATACCGGTCTTGAAATCAGGTGAATCTATCGAAAATAAGACAAATTCTGGATCGGTTTCAGAACTGCTTCCTCGGTCACTCGTTTGCTGGTAACAAACTTATTCGATTTGCATTACCTCTGCATATATTTGCTTCACAATGAGTCAGAAAGCGAAAATATACTGTAAGTTGGAGCACCATAGCTATATCATATACTTTATTAACTTTTGTTCGCGTAAATAACACATTTCAGGTACTTACCCTTCATAAATAAGACCCGAGAAAACCCGATTTCCCAATGGCTTCGGAAAGATACGGTTTCTCCACGATTATTAGCCTGAAAAATAGCACTCGATTTTTATCCCCAATTTTTAAAAAAAAATATAAAACCCGAAAACGAAGAGTCCTAACTATTAGGCAGGAGATTGAACTATAGGGGGCGCTTTGTTCGAGCTTGTTGCCCTCCCAGACCGGTGTTAACTAACAAAGAATAACAAAGAAATTAAACCTCGCCACGTACGGTTTGGGCACGAGCGATTTTCTACACAAGGAATGGCCTTCGAATCGCCATCTTCGATATCGCTAATCAAAAACAAACAAGAATATTCGGTTTGTTGTCCTCACAGCTGAAACGTACCGGTAGTGGCGTGACTGTTCGATCTCGTCTCCAATAGAGGCGTTCTAAGTAGGCAACAACGACGAACAGCACAGCGTGCTAGTCTGGATACAGTGTACTAGAATAAGTATTCTAGTGCACTGTAGTCTGGAGTTCAAACTGTTCGCGTGCCATGAATTCACGAGCGGCCATGATAGACCTTCAAGCGAGAGGCTCGTGCTGGGGCTCGTAGTGTGCAGGCGCGTTCAGTGACGTCCTTTTATATGCCTCGTTCATCCTTAGGCTGAGACCGCAGTCAATGCCACAAGCACGAGAGCACGAAGTCGCTGCATTGAAGCGTTTTTCTGCAGAACGAGCGCTCGCGCTAGAAGTACACGACTCAAAGCCAGAAGCGCGGGCTAGCTAGCGCTTGTAGCTTTGGCTGCAGTTTCAGCTGAAGGGTGAACAGAGTATAGTTTTTACCCTTGACGTCAGGGTCAGGATTATCAGTTCTGAACGACAAATTCGATGCTGCCTATCCGAATTGACAGTGACAAGATTGATTGTGCACGATGGAAGCTTAGAGTCATTGCGTTCTTAAAACATCACCGTTAATATTGACAACCTGACATTACTGTTACTTCCGTTGATGAAAACAGAATTAATCCCAGTTTGGCTAATCTTGGCGAACCGACCACACCGACAGTTTCGGTAGCTGACGTGGCCAACAGTCACTGCTTATGAAAAAAAAAAAAAAAAAAAAAGCTCGAGGTACACTTAAGCATCTCTTATTAGTTGTGAATGCGAAAGCATGCAAGCCGCTCGTCCGCTTCCTTGGTTGTCTGCTCGTCCACTCCCCTTGTCGTCTGCTGCGTACTAGCGCGCGCACGCTTCGGGATCTCGGAGGCCATGGCGCAGCGGCCAATGGGATCCCCGCCATCACGCGCCAGCCAATGGAACCGAAGGCGAATCGCTCCTATCAGGATCGCGGAAACCAGGAGCCGTAAAAGGGTATTCACTTGGGCTAGTTGGGGATAGATTACAGGATTAAAAGCGCTACAAAACGAGGACCAGTAAAAGAAGACACACACACACACACAGTAGAGCGGACTTGCAGTTGCAAGTGCGCTCAAGTGTGTGTGCGTCTTCTTTTACTTGTCCTCGTTTTTTAGCGCTTTTAATCCTGAAACCAGGAGCCGTTTTCGCGCTTCAAACTGATGACGTCAGCTCGCTCCATGAGACAGTCAATGCTTTCGCATTAAAAGAAAAAAAAAAGACAGCAGTAAAATGATTTTATTACGCTGATTGGGGTACAACTGCCCAGAGGCGAATGCTGCCCGAATGTCGACAACGGTACACGGTTGGCATTTACATAGCCACGTCGGGCTAAACTTTCATCATACCGAGAGAATTAAAAGGAACGGAAGGGACGTTTTTGAGTAAATTCTGCTTTATAGGCGGAAATAAGAACAATATCAGACTGTCAACTTTGACGGTGTTGATTTTAGAATACAATTCCCCCGAGCCTCCGCCGTGCTTTTTAGAGATCATCAAACATGATGATCACAGCCGATTATTTGTCGTGATGTCACACGTATGAACCACGCTGATCTCCGCGCGCTCTCTTTTGCTGCTCTTGTTAGGCGCCTATGGAGTGGTAGGAATGTTTTTGCCCCTTCAATGAAAATACGTCACGACAATAAACGTGTCTGCGGGTTTGTAAGAAAAGAAAACTTCGCTGCAACCTTTCGGCTCCCCCCCCCCCCCCCCCACACACACACACACACACACTGTCATAACACAAAGCATTTTTGTGTTTGACAAGTTAAGCGACCCTGATGTTTTTAACGTGCATCATTGAGTAGTAGTACAAGACCGCACGCCGGTCGAATGACCATCTATACTCGTTGTCACATCAGGAGAAAAAGGAAATTTTGCGCATTGTTCATGCGCTGCGCGAAGTAGTTCTTAGCATATTAGGATGTTCAAGAACCGATTGCTTTGGCGTTTGAAACGCGTACGTTCTGATAAAATAACATCAAGCTAGCCTATACACGGACACGCTGTTTACAAACAAGCCCGCGTTTGCCCACAACAGATGTGGGCACTGCGCGTGCGCAGAAAACGAATTCGCGTGAAGTGAAGCGTCTGCGCATTCCCAGTGCCGTCGACAGCGCCACCGCAGCTACGTGACGTCAGGGCCGCGTGTTTGTCTATAATGCACTTACATAGATATTAATTCAATACATTAAGGGGAAAATGAGTTACTTTCCGCGAGGTGCCGGACTTTATTTACTAAGTTTTGTTTTAGTGAATACGAGTATAGGACGAAACGGGCAGGGGTGGGGATTGAACCCAAGATTTCTGGACAAGCTTGCTAAAACTCAGCTGAGACTGGGTGAAAGAAAGCACTGCAAAGGCTGGGGCGCGCGAGCGTCTTGAGATGCGGTTTGAGTCCCGCTCAGCTAGTGCACTGGCTTTGGCAGTGCTTTCTTCCCCTAGTCTCTGCTGAAACGCTGTTTCTAGCAAGCCAGCCCTAGGTTCTGTAGCACAAGCTATAATGCTAGTGGCAGGAAGCACCAACACGTTCTACAGCCCATTTTTTAAAACTTACTTTGTTTCCAAGCAACATTTTGATGTCTTAAAACTCAAGGGTAATATGAGGAATGAAGTATGAACTATATGTGCTGATATGGCAAATGTCGGTCAAGGCGACAGCTCATCTGCGGCGCTCATGAGTAGAGAAAGAAATCCCACAGGCCCAGATGCAATTGTGTATTGTTCCGCAACATCCTCAAACCCTAGCACTGTATAAACAAAAAGAAAGAAAAAAAAAACTGTTTAAAGTCGCGTTTTAGAGCCCGAACCTCTTAACACGGCGAACAGAGTTGACAGGACAGAAATGTAGACAGCATCGCGCCGTCCACGGTTGACACATTCGGGTGACATCTCGTCGAGCCCCGATCGGGTGTCGGTGCCTTCCTCGCGTCCGGACATCGATCCTTGTCGCTCCCAACAACTCTGGAAAAGACAAACAGACAGACATCAGAGAAGGGACATTCCGACACGGAACCCTTGCGCGATACTCGATCCATGGCGTGGAAAGAACGCCGGTCACAGACTTCTTGTTGTCGTTCGTATTGTCGTTCCGGTCGTTGTCCTTGAAAGAAAGACGACGTTGTTTCGTCATCGTCGTTGCTGGTGTTGTTTATCTTGCTGTCGCCGTTCTATTTCGTCGTCCATCATGTTGGGACACAGGAAGTTCAAACTGTCTTCGGCGTTCCAGGCGGCTTCTTGGCCGAGGGTTTTTCTTTTTGGTCTAACTTCCCAACTCGTTTTTCGTATTTTGTCATGATGGTGTACAAAGCCCGCAAGCAAAAGCTTCCGTAGTGCACGTAGTCCGTTTTGCCACGGTGCACGCACGCACTACCGTGAAAAAAACCCCGCTCCAAGAGCGGTCGCCGATTAAACGGGGAGTGCGCAACCTGCAGCTGTACGCTTCGTGCGGCAGGATCTTTTCTATGTAAACTACATCCTAGCGTGAACACGAAGGCGCTAAAAGCTGGCCCTAGAAATGCTGTGCACTAAAAAGAATGATTCCGCAATTAGGTTACGTCTTGTTGTGTAACAAAATCCCGTACACTTATTATAAAATGGATATTTGAAGCACCCAATATTTAAAGCACTTTCAGGTGCTTTAAATGTCACTACTCTCTACATACCGACTGTGGAGAACCAGATTCCCCCATCCCCTCCACCTCCTCCCTTCAAAAAAAAAAAAAAAAAAGAAAAAGAAAACGAGAAAAACAAACAAACACAACACAAACAACACAAAAACAAACCGAGAAGATTTCTACTTCTCTCCGTTTCATTGCGAGACAACAAAGACATTAAACCCATAATGTCCATAATGTGCGCACCGAACGTCTATCTAGTACGTGTTACGACCTGGCAAAAGGGAAATATCTATACCCCTTTTTCACACAGTGCATCATTTGCGGGCAACACGAACCCCGAAACGGCGTAAACAAGTTCCAGCACAAGAGCATCAGAGCAGGAGTGATAAGAAAGCGATGCGAACTCTACTGAGACAGGTAAAACTTCCACAGCACAGAAGGCATTACCTGCTTCCTAAAACCATTGCCATCGACCCACGAGTGCCGCCACATGCGGCGGTGCGTAAAGAAACATATATTCCCCATAGCCAAAGCAAGCAACAACAGCAACAACAACAACAACAACAACACCAGCTAAAACAACAACAACAACAACAACAACACCAACAACAACAACAACAAAAACAATTCAATGCAGCTCGGTTCTTCGTAAGTGCGTCCCGAGCGAATGAGTCTTTCCATCGCCGATGGCAGAACGCCGTGAATAGGAGTCGGATAGTAGCCGCCTCGAAATAGCAGCTATCTTCCTTATCTGTGCCCAATGCGACCACTTCAGGTACCCAGAAGGCAAGGCCTGCGGCACGTTTGGCCTTGAAACGTCATCCCCAGTGAATCCACGCATCGCCCCTACCTTGCACACTTAGAAAATAGGGTATATGTATTCCCCATAAAAGAAAAACGACCTTGTAACCTATGTGTTTTTTTTTTCCTTTTTCTTAGAAAGGGAGAAATTTTTATTTTTGAAAGCAGGGGAGCGAAGTTCATACTTCGTTTGCATTTCATTATGGCGGTTCCGAATCGAACGAATCGAGCTCAATAAGGGTTAACGAGGACGCTACGTATATATATGGTCTTTACACAGAACGCTGCCGTGATTCAATCGGACATACTTGACATAGTTTTAGGACAGACAAATACCTCGGGGTGCCGGCATTCCCCTGCAGTGCCGGCAAGCAGCTATTGCAAGAAAAGCAGACAGCTGCTTCGCACCCATCCGAGCACGCCACTGCTTTCGGGGTGAGAGGAGTAACAAATAGAGACTTACCACGAGTATTTCACGCATCTGTATTTATTGCCGGAGCCAGCTTCCCGCGCAAGTAAGGAAATTTGCGTTTCGAACGCTGTTGCTCAGTCCTCTCGCTGTCGACAGCGATGTTAAACATCGCAACTGTTACCTGCGCTGTTAAACGGATACAACCGAAATTTTCACCCCCTTCCCAGTATTCCTTAGATTAAACTTCCGAAATGGAGGGGGAAGGAAACCTTATCGCCCTTTCTGCCCCCCCCTCCCCCCCCCCCCCCCCCCCCCCCCCGGAAGCAAATTTACGTAGCACCACATAGGTCGTTCTGTTTTATTTTGTTTATTGCTAATGTACCAAACTATAAATATATGTACTTTCAGTCATATTTCAATCCTGTTCAGCCCTTCCCCGATAGCGCAATCGCTCGCGTGGAGAGGAGAACACGACATAGCGGACGACAGTCACATTGGTCGGTACGCTTGGAGCTACGGCTCAGACCAGCGTTCCAAGATGACTACCGGCCCAGCAGGTCGATCGATTGTGCCGCAATCCCTCAAGCTGTCTTTAAACGTTTTAACATATAAAGAAGTACGCCAACCTGCGATATTATAGATCATCTCATCTGGCTGCTATACTTCGTTTCACCTTATGTGCGAGCGAAGGCAAAACTGGAAGCGCGAGCACGGAAGCTCCGTGCGTTCAGGCTTTGCTCGAGAGCGCGAGCTGGGGAGAAATGCAAAAAGCGCTGGTCTCGCGCTTCTAGCTTTGGCTTCGCTCGCAGATAAAGTGAAACGAAGTATAGACCACTGGTAGGGGAAAATATGACATCGGCGACGGTTCCACCTTCGTTAACGACGCACGACACTTCCATGGCGATGTTGGTGACACGCGGAAATACAAAACCACGGCAATCATCGGTTGGCACTCGATAACAGGAAACAGAACCGAACGCGTAGTAGCGCAGAAGACGCGGAGGCACATGGCAGAGAAACCTGCCTGTCTGCGACGCAAAGTTGCCGAAACATCGTCGTTGTCCCCCAGTCGTGGCGGGGGCTGCGGAGCTGGGTTGAACTATAGTTGAACTTCCGAGTTGCGCGAGTTCCGAAGACGCCGAAATCGGCCATTTTAGACCAGTGCGTGTAGCACTGGTGGCACTACTCCGGAACTTCGCTGTACCTAATGGCTTCGTTTGCTCGTTTAACAATGGGGACTTTTAGCAAACCGTTACCGTGTTCCCCGCACCACTCAACCGGAGCTTTCGAAGCATGCTTTTAAGCGCACGTCCCGCGGTCATAGTATCACCAGGGCGCGCGCTTAAAAGCATGTTTCAAATGCTCCGGTAATGCGGTACGGGAAACACCGGTAACGGTTTGCTAAAAGTCCCTAACCTTTGTACGAAAACCGTCACTGCAACCAAGGTGCTCTGCGTGTTTGGATTGGGAAACTGAATTAAAGACGGCCCTCGCTGCCGCTGACACTGCTGTGAATCAGACTAACATCGTTTATCCAACAACGCACGCGACATGCCAGAAAAACGAACCCGAAAGAAGAGATGGGCGGAACGTTTTCCCCGTCTGCCTGGAGAAGGAGAAAAACGTCTTGTTTCTTCCTTCTTCTGTCCGCTTAAAAGCGCGTCAGAATAAGAAACAAAACAAAAAAAAAAAAAAAAAACCGCGCCGTTGCTATTTTTTTTTTTTTTTTAGAGTGTGCGGCATTATTGCTGCCAGCACGTCTAGCAGCGTCTCGCAAGGAGCGCGACGCAGCACACGGTGACATCAAGACAGACGCGTCTGCCGCTTCGCGCCGACTCTCGCCGAGTCTCGGCGTGTTTGACGCTTGGGACGGGTCGGAGAGCCACTATCGATGACGTCATGCGCAGGCCTGGTCTTCTAGGTGGAATCGCTTCGGGACGTCATCTGGCGAGATACGAAAGCAAAGGGAAGCGAATCCGGTGCCATCTCGTTGGAGGTATATCTCCGCTCCTTTGGCCCCAAATGGGGAAGAGTGGGAGGGTTGGGCGAATAAAGAGTCGCAAACAAGTTAACCGTTACCTTTTTGTTTTATGTGATTTCGGCTTATAGGGCGTATGGACGAGGAGAACTTGGTACCTTGTCGACGACTGAACGGACAACCGGCTGAGAAGTTGTTTATAGGCAATGTGTATGACCGAACTGTTTAGGTCAGTTTTAATGAGGAAATGAATGTCGTCAGGAATTATCATTATTATCCTTTTTAGCTAGAACACGGTGGTGGTCAGATCTAAGTCCGTTCATGACACCGGATCGGCGCACGACGAGATGCCATTCAAATGTGTCAACCGTGGACGGCGTGATGCTGTCTAGATTTCTGTCCTGCCAACTCTGTTCGCCGTGTTGAAAAGCCCTAAAACGCTACTTTAAACCTCTTTTTTTTTAAACACGGTGGTGTTCAGAATTGATTTCCCTTTGATGGGTGCTCTATACTTTGTCTCACCCTACGATGGACTAAAGGAAGAAGCTACGAACCGCCAGATCCAATCACGAGCCACTTAGACATTGTGTGGTATTTCGCTTCGAAGCACGTATCGGTGCCCGCGTCTCGGATCACTGATAGGAATGGGACAACAGTGGTTCGAATCGAGCAATGAGTGACTCAACAAGTTTACATTGCGAAGAAAGCCACGGCTTACTGGCTCATTGCAGTGTCGAAGCTATAAAAATGACGCAGCGTTTTTGGATTCGGAGCATTATTCGTCCAAACCTAACCAATGCTAAGCGTGTCATAGTTTAGCGTGGAACGTTATTGGACCTGACGGCCCGTGGCTTTGGCCTTTAGTCCATCGTAGGATGAGACGAAGTATAGATGCTCAAGCGCACGTTCTCCTATAGCTTTGACTGCATAGCCGCAGAATGTTGTCCGCAAATATTTTGCGCTAACTGTGGCTTCGTGTAACTGCAGTTAAGAGTGCCCGTGTAACAAGGGTATTAGAGTTGCGCTCTAAAACTACTGGAAAATGAGTGTGACAAGCAGACAGTTCGAAAATTAATCGTAATTAGTTAACTAGGTTGCATAAATTAAATCCTCGCGATTTTGGAAGACGCACATGAAGCAAAGCACAGTTCGTTTCATCGAGTAAGAGCAGTCTTAAAAAAAAAAAGAAAAAAAAAGCTTGGCTTGTTTTAAATGAGACACCTTGTATATTTTGCCCGAAGCAGTAGACATCTATTTTAAATCCATCAGAAAATTGCGAAAATCTCTCACGTAAACTTGATTTTAGTGATGCTTTCTCTCACCGTCCGTTTATTCACAGAAAGCAAAGTCTCATAAGTAACAAATCTACTCGACTGCGAACTGCAAACTAATATTTTTTTTTATTTAATTGTTTTTTATTTATTTTACCCTCAGGGCGTGAGCATTACAGAGGGGGAAGTGGTTGCATGAGATATTGAAAAAAACACAGACACAGATACACAGGAAATACAATCAGTGTAAATTAGAAAAAAATACATTCCAAGGCTTTTTAAAAAGGTTGTGATCTATGATCGAGACTACGGGTGCAGCCAGGTGGTTCCAGTCAAAGGATGTAGACGATATGAAGGAATGGTGAAAGACGTTGGTGCGAGCATATGGGATGCCAACTTTGTGTTGAAGGTCACGTCTAGGTGAAACGTAAAGAGGAGGTATAATTAGATTATTACGCAGCGTCTCATTAGTGAAATAACTTTTATGAAACAAACTTAGACGGGCTACTTTTCTACGAGTTGATAATTTAGGGAGAAAAAGATTAGACTTCATAGTGCTTACGCTGGCTGTCCGATGGTAATTTGAACATATAAATCTAACAGAACGATTTTGGACGGCTTCAATCAAATCAATTAGTACAGACTGACCAGGGTCCCAAACAGAAGATGCATATTCAAGCTTTGATCGTACAAGGGTTTTATAAAGAATTAGCTTCAAAGACTGGGGTGCTAAAAAAAAAAAATCCCTTTAAGAAACCCTAGCATGTGATTAGCGTTGTTAATGATGTAGTTAATATGAGTCCTCCATGATAAATCAGATGTGATATGAACTCCTAAATACTTATAGCCAGTAACAAATTCAAGGGGATGGTTATTTAGCGTATAATGGGGCTGAGATGAAGTACAAAGGGACACTCTCATAACCTTACATTTGCTAGAATTTAACACCATGAACCACGAGTCGCACCAGTTAGAAACATCGTTTTGTAGTAGGTTAGGATCGGAATCATGAGTAATTTCTCGATAAATAACGCAGTCATCAGCAAATAAAGACATTTTTGAGGATACATGAGAGGGTAGATCGTTAATGTATATAAGGAATAATAACGGACCTAGCACAGAACCTTGAGGAACGCCTGATGTTACTGATACCATAGCAGAGCTTGTGTCATTCACGTTGACAAATTGTTTATGGTTCGTTAGAAATGAATGTATCCACGTGAGTACCGCCGGATCAATACTTAGTTTACTAAGCTTGGACAAGAGTAAGGTATGGGGCACTTTATCAAAGGCTTTAGAGAAGTCTAAAAATACGCAATCTACTTTGGAGCAAACGTCAACGATAGAATGAAGGTCATGCGTGAATGACACAAGCTGTGTTTGGCATGAGAATGTCTTTCGAAAGCCGTGTTGAAAGGGACAAAAATACTTATTTGATTCTAGAAAATTTACTATGTTAGAGTAAATAATATGCTCTAAAAGTTTGCTTGGGACACCGGTCAATGAAATTGGGCGAAAGTTTCGAGGGTTGAATTTATCACCTCCTTTGTGAACTGTGACCACCTTGGCTACCCTCCAGTCGTTTGGCAAGATACCTTGTTCTAAGGATTGAGAAAATATGCTCGCAAGAAAAATGGAGGAGTACATTCTAGTATTCTTCAAAAACTTGTTTATACAGTCTATACCACATGATGAGGATAGTTTAAGGGAATCGATTATGTTCACAATGCCTTCAGGACTAATTGATATGGGGTACATGTGGAGGTAGTCATAGGACATGTATGTTTGATCATTACTTATAGGGAAGTCAGAAAAACAGCTGACAAAAATAGCATTGAGCTCATTGGCACACTCTTCACAAGAAATAGGGCTACCATCATCGGCTCTGAGGTCTACAACTGTATTACTTTTCTCTTTCGTGGTGTTCCAGAACTGGCGGGGGTTATTAATTAGCATAGATGGTAATGTAGAATTAAAGTAAGTACTTTTCGCACTACACACAGCTGTCATGTACAAATCAGCAGAGACATGGTATGCGTCCCATCGGTGAACTGTGGGATCACGCTTAGCGGCACGAAAGAAACGCTTTTTCTTGTTCCTAAGTCTCCCGATTGTTCTAGTAAACCATGGTGCATTTGAGTTCAAGTAAATTCTTTTTAGTGGGATGTGCGACTCAAGGAGCTCATTTACTTTTAATTTGAATATATTCCAATTTCGTTAACAGAACGCATGAAAAAACCACATAGAAAAGTGTCTACAAACAATGCCAATTCACTGTTAATAGCATTGAAGTCTGCTTTACTATAATCCCGAATTGTTTTAATAGTATTGGAAGTAGCTTGCAAAGGTATATTTAAATCAATATGTAGCAAGCAGTGGTCGCTCAAACCAGGCAGGTACAAAATAGATGATACTAAGTCTGGACATGTCGTCAACACAAGATCTAAAATGTTTGCGGAGGTAGAAGTAATCCGTGTAGGTTGATCAACTAGTTGAGAAAGATTGAACTCAGAACATAAATTAATGAAGTCATTCCCTTCTGATGAAAATGGGTGTACAGTAGGCGGCGTAGTAGACCACGTAATGCTAGGAAAATTGAAATCACCGAGGAGAACAATTTGTGACGTAGGAAACCGACTAACGATTGCATTAACCGAATCATGCAAATGTTCACAAAAGGAAGACGAAGCGTTGGGTGGCCGATAGCACACACCCAAAATTAATTGCTTGTAGTTCACAGTTACGCTGACCAAAAGCATTTCTAAGTCAGTTAAAACATCGACAACGTTTGAGACTATACCATCGACCACAGCAATAAGAACTCCACCACCCGTTCTTTCACCTCGATCCTGCCGATATACGTTAAATTTCTTACCGCACGTAAATATTTCACTGCTCCAAACTTTACTAGACAGCCATGTTTCAATTAACACAATAATTTCGCAATCAGAGGACTCAATAATTGAACTAAGATCATCTCGGCAACGCATGACGCTTCGAATGTTGCAAAAGAGTAAAGGAACATTATGTGCCTTGAGGCAGCGCCTTGAACCAATCCCCCCAAAATCCTATCTGGACGTCGCCCCGGTCGATGCCGAAGCCCCGCTGTTTTCAGATTAGTCATTAACTGGCCGCACGGCGCCAGTGGTAACGACCTCGTAAACGCTGTCCTTAGTGAAGTCATATGCGTATATCTTTTTGTTGATGTGCAATTTGTTATATTTTAGTTTGAACGCAGCATTTTTTGATTTTCCAAAATCGATTAGTTTAGATCTAGCTTGGCGTGTCGCCGGTGAAAAATCTTCACTGACCGATAAACCGCTACCTTCGATAGCAGCTCTCGACTGAAGGACATTATCTTTTGTTTTGAATGACTCGAATTTGACGATAATAGGCCGACATTTATCTTTACAAAAAGAGCCTAATCTTTGGGCGCGGGCAATGTGTTCGCAAAGAATTCCCAGATCGGAAAGAACATTGACGACCTTTCTTTCAGTGTGTGACCAAGTTTCAGCGGGAGAATCGGCAATGCCATGAAATATCAAGTTGTCACGACGTGACCGGTCTTCTATTTCATCAAGACGAGAGCGAAAAACAACAGCTTCATCCTGAAGGTGCTCAATGTTCTGGCGCGTGGCGCTTAGCTCCCGTTGAACTTCGTTAGTCGCCAGTGCTCCAGACTCGACTGCCGCTAGTCTTTCGTCAATAGAACTAAGTCTAGTTTCAATCTTTGTCTGGTTTGTCTTTAATTCGTTCACCGTACTTAGTATGCCCGCCTGTCCTTCCTCAAATTTGATTGAACGAGTGTTTAGCTCTTGTAACAAACAAAACATTTCATTGAACTGCTTAGCCTGGGCATCCGACATAGGACCTGGATTCATTTCCACATCCCCAGATAGCAACAATAGTTTCAGAACATCAAAACACTGACATGCTAGAAGCAGTAACGTTTGTGGGCATGGGAACAGAATAAGTAACACGTCGTCTGACTTCTTAGAATGTAAAGGAGGAACAGAACCAACCTGCATGAGCAAGAACGGAGGGGTGTTATCCATCCGCATGGTGCAGCTGATCCCATGCCCACTACGAAGGTGAACGCTCTCCCAAGCGCTTTTGTTGAAGATCGGAGACGTTGTCGATGTCGATGAAGATGCCTTGAGGATGCGATGCAAACTGAAGAGGCCGAAAGTGCTGACCGGCCCTTCGCTGAGATCCTTGGGCGTTACCGCGGGCGACGTAGCAAACACGATTGCTGCCGGACACTGATATGTCGCCCCGCCAGCCAGGGGAAGGAAAGCGAGTATCTGCATGAGCAAGAACGGAGGGGTGTTATCCATCCGCATGGTGCAGCTGTTCCTATGCCCACTGTACGATACCGTGACTTTAGGTGCTAACTTGTCACATTTCACAGCATACAGTAATATTCTATGTCTCCACGGATGCCACATATCCAGTCTGAGTGGACATTCAGGCCTAAATGATCTTCCTTCTCGATGCATATTCTGGACTTAAAGGTGCGATGCAACGATTTTTGTACTTTGCGCAAATACCCTTCTCGGGAGCACGCGTTCGTTTTTCATAACACAAATAAGGAGTCGCAGAAAAAAATAAAGAAAAACGAGCTGCGTTCTCAGAAGCAGCTACGGGATTTGGAGATGATTGTATTCGTAACTTTCAGCGATGGTGGTACCGCGGTGTGAGAATCGCGTTGCCTAGCTCCTGGATGTTCGGCATCACAATAAAGGTGCGTGCCTGCACATTCCTGATGTTAAAATATAAAGAAAGGCTCTAATGCTGCTCGTATATAGTTAAACTAGAATTACCTTCGCGTCGCAGACCGAGCATCGTACGGCTGTTCTACGACGATCATCCAGACGACCGCCATTTTGAGAGGCGCCATGCGCCCCCTATAGGTCGTAAAAGTTTCGAATGGCGCTAATGTTGAAATGTTGATCGTAGCCACACGCTGGGATTTGCAAAGCACTGGACGCGCGCCGAGTTCCAGACATTATTATGATTTGGTTATTATCATCATTGCTGCGATTGGACAGGGGCCACAACCCGAATGCTCGTCGAGCTATTGATTATCACGAGCCCAAATCGAACGCTCAGGCTATGCTCGGTTCAAATCTATGAGCCGCACTCAAATATCGTCACGGGGGATGTCGCGACCCCCCAGTTACGTCATCAAGTTTGGCGAAGGAGAGATTGAACGAGAACGCTCGCTTTTCTTTTTGAGATTAATTAATTCGCAACAAAGGAGTTTCTTGGTCAGTGGCGTTGCGAGCGAGTATACTTGGGTACGACTAGTGCTAGTAAGATCGTTTAAAGTGAAATACATCACAAGCGAATATTGTTGCACGGCCGCTTTAAAAGACTCCTGAAAAAAAAATTTTAAACAATCTGGCTGGGAAACGCGTGTCAAAAAAATAAATTTTACGCGAAAACAATAATTTTAGAACAATATGTACGGAAGGAGATTTATTTAAAATTCCGCGCGCGAAGTCCATGACGTCACGGGTCATTCCGGAATGACCATCTCGGTCGTGAAAGCGAAGCCGATCCACCCCTCCTCCACGCGCCCGAAATGCCGAGATAAAAAACAAGTGGAAAGGAGGTGACTGCAGACTAAATCGCGTCTCGCGCCGTCAATATTGGTGTAAAAATTATTTTGTTTTTCGCGTAAAATTAGTTTTTTGACACGCGTGTCCAAACCAGATTGTAAAAAAAAAAAATACTTTCTATTTAGGGACACGTTACGCGATAAAGAGCCAGGAAACATTTAGAGCGGAAATCTACACCAGGTTAAATGTTTAATCCTAATCACAGATAGGATAAGAACAATAGAGTGCTTTTATTGAGATGCCCGACTTCCTGCAAGCACTCGGTGGCTTGCGCCGTGCTTTGGTGCGTGTGCACGCTCGAGAATCACGAGACGCCGAAGTGGGGGAGAAAGCAAGATGCCCAGAGTGAGAACGGCTGCAACTCAGATACCTCCCTGCGGTTCTAATCCTTTCGGCGACTATAGAAAAACCTTTCGGTTTTCATTCCAATATCCGCCGCCCTCGACACGGTAAAAATATTGATAAAATAGTCGTTGGTTTCTTTATATATATTTTTTCCTAATACAGCTATTGAAAACAAAATATATAAGAGTGCAGCTGTTTTGTTGAGGATATAATCCTATTAAGGGAACGTCCCTAATGCCATAGAAAAGGTAATCTGGGAAATTTAGCTTCGGAACTCTGACATTACAGAATTTCCGAGAAGTCTTCATTAGCAAGGAAGTCTAATTGGACAGCGTCATAAAAAAAGACATTCAAGCTATCTGTGTGCGCCAAAAAAAAAAAAAAAACACTATTAATTAAGCTACGCTGGGCTTAAATTGAATGAAGAATACTAAATCAAGGTTTCTGATAATAAGGTTAAAAATAAGAACGCCTTCAGAATCAAAAGGCAGTCTCAAATACAATTATAACTCCTCTTTTTCTCTTTTCAGGTAACTGTGAAATAACTTTTTTTTTATTGACATATTTTGTTTTAATCAAAGCCTGAAGTTTTGCATTTAGGAGACGACAAGAACGCTAATATTATAGTTTTAGAGCACGACACTAATGTCCCTTTCAACCTTGCTCGAGATTCTCCTAATTCAAACAGCATTGATTCTTTTTTTTTTTTTGTAATTCGAAAAAGCTATAAAGCCATCTCGAGTAAGTAAACCTTTGCCTCGGTGTCCTCTTGACATCTCAAGGACACGTCACGGCAGCGACGAAAGCACCTCGTCATATTAAAGCGCGGCAAATACAAAAAAGGCAGAATTTTAATTATTTACAGCACCCTTTCTGTTTCGAAACTGGCGATATGCAACATTCCTGCCTGCTATCATCTTTATGCCACTCGGTTCCGTCATATTGAAGGGTTTTTGCTATCTTCCATGGGTGCTCACGCGAATCTGCAGCCAACTCGTCAGTGAGTTTTACCTAGTTTCGGTGCAACAAAGAAAAGAAAAACGGCTGCGAGATTGGGGAAAGTAACTTAATGATAGCAAAGAGATTTTTATCGAAGAAGCTGTGTGAAGAGTTCGCACTGGACTGGCAGTATGTGATCATATTTCAGATCTGTGACTACAATGTCCCCCGGGACAAACTACCAGTACGGTAACCTTCCAAGGTAGCGAAAACTTAATAATTGATCATAAGAACACAAAATGGCGCACCTTTTTGCATATGGCTAAGGCCCCTTGATAAAATTCACACTTTAACACGTTTCTTACAAATACCCTTAAGCATTGTTTATTTATTTATTTTTCTGTTTACTCTGAAGGCCGTTAGGCATTACAGAGAAAAGTAAATAATACGAAGATTAAAAAAAAAAAAAAAGAAAGCCGTTTACAACTCCCTGTAACGCCCGGAGCGCAGCTCTTGAGGAGGTGGAGGGAAGGGTACTCAGAGAAGGGTATACCCCTCCTCCTCCTCCTCCTCCTCCTCCTCCCCTCATTCTTCAATCTCCTCCGGGGGGGGGGGGGTCACGTGACCTCGGGGGGCCACGTGCCCCCCCCCGAGGTCACGTGACCCCAGGGGGGGGGGGGGGGGGGCTCGCGCGGTGCATTATGGGACATTTCCCATAATGCACCTCGGGGGGAGGGGGTCACGTGACCTCGAGGGGGGGTCACGTGATCCGGGGGGGGGGGGGCTCGCGCGGTGCATTATGGGACATTTCCCATAATGCACCGCGCGGTTACGCCGACGGCTACGGCGACGGCGACGGCGACGCCGCTCAAGCCGGAAACGGGCGCCTAAGAGCTGCGCTCTAAAAAAGACCCTTACGCAACCCGCAAGGTGAAACACAGCGAAAGCTGAGGTGTGACGTCGTAGCCGCTAAGGTTTCATTTCGGAGCAGATGGACTGAATGAACGATAAAGGTGCGAGCGCGCACCATAGAGTCCGTATAGGCGTTTCGTATTAAGCCGAGTAAAACACCGGACGAAGATTACATAGCAGTTTGGAACCAATGGGACTGTATTAAGTAGAGAGCATTTCAGCTGTCTGCGTAAGAGGGGAACGTGTTTTTGTACGTCACCTTCGGCACAAATAGCCATACGTGCTAAACAAAAAGCGCAGTATAATCAAAAGCAAGGAAGTAGACAAGACCAAGTGCACTCTCAAATGAAGGTTTATTGAAACAAACACACACTATTAATGCCATCTTCATGGCTATTCGTTTAGACAATAAAACCTTGTACCCGTAAAGTACATTAACAGGGGCACTAACGCACTTGGTTCCCCCTTGCTTTCTGATACAGAATGTATATTGTAAAATCCTAAGATAGTTTTATCTGCTTATCTCCCGAGATTGTTGTAACTTGTTTGTGCTAACTCTGGGTCACATGGGCGCTTATCTCAGTGCACTGCGCGATTGCCCGGCGGGGACTGCTTTACTGACCATGCATGTTATCTTGCTACCATGCATGACCATGCATGTTATCCTGCCTGGTTGTTATCTTGTTATCAGCGACGCGTGAAATGTTTTGGCGTAATGCCGAAAATGTCCGGCGTCAAAATGAAGCGCGGTCGGCGGCGCGAAACCGCGAAGTGTCCCAACAACCACTACCCCTGTAATATCGCTGAAATAAAAATAATATATGTACAGAAAGCGGTTACGACAGATAATTGGACACTGCAGACTTCAAGGCAAAAGTGTCGGTGATGGAGATGACGGTGGCGGGAAGGTGGTTCAACCAGTCGAGGTTTGTTTTGGGGTCAACGGAGTCAAAGTGCATGCGGTTCTAGTATTTGGAACAGCAACTTTCAATTGGTGGTCCGTAAGAAATGACCCATACGTGGAAGCTGTTAAGAGCAACTGGTATAGATGGTCGTTGGTGTAAGGTATTTTATGAAAAATGCATAAGCTAGAGATACGGCGTTCTATAAAAAAATCAAGTAAATGTATGTTTTTTTTTTAATCTGCGATACACTTGCTAAGCCAGAATAGATAGTCAAGATAAACGCGCAAAACGATTCTGGATCGACACAAGAGACTGGATGAGCACGTGAATGTGAAGATCCTATACGGATTGAGCATGGCCAATCTGAGAGCGCACGAGAAAATTGTACAATAGCAGTTTTAATGAGGTCGAAGCAAGGACAAAGTAACGGCGAAGGATACCATTCATGCGGTTAGCATTATTAACAATATATTCAATGTATGTTTGCCAGGAAGGTTACTGGTGTTGTGAACACCAATATACAGGGTGTCACAAAAGAAAATTTACACGGTCTTTTTTACCGCAAAAATAAACTAGGCATCGCCGAAGGCTCATTCTCCGCCCAAAGGTAGAGATAGAGGTCACAACCAGATGCCAAAGTTTCAGCTCGATCCGATAACTTAATCAAAGTTATAAGTCATTTTCTGAAAATTTCAATGGGAAAATGGCGGCCGACGGAGTTTTCAAACACATGGGGCTCTATGGCACCAGAAACCGAAAACGGGCAAAAATGGGCTCCATTTTCCCATTGAACTTTTCAGAAAATCACTTCTAACTTTTGATTAAGTTATCGGATCGGGCTGAAACTTTGGCATCTGGTTGTGACCTCTAGCTCTACCTTTGGGCGGAGAATGAGCGTTCGGCGATGCCTAGTTTATTTTTGCGGTAAAAAAGAACGTGTAAATTTTCTTTTGTGACACCCTGTACTTAAACAAAAGACAAAAGGAAATAAGTGCATGGGTGAAATTGGTAGGTCGACGTCGACCTTGTGAGGCTCATTACCTTACACTTGTGGGCCACTTGGGGATCAAAAGCGTTGGGCCAGGTTGCCCGCCTGCCAAATCGTAAGTGGTCGTTTCCACCGCGAGGGGGCCAAGGGCAATTGGCCACGCGAGCGGCGCTCTGCCGCTGATAAAAGGCCGCTGAAGCGTATGCGCGGGGGATCTCGGGATCGCGGCGCGGGCGATGACGGTCATTAAATGTCTACGTGTTGTTGAACCAGTGCGTTCTGTCATTCTCCGAGACGAGTAGCAACAAGGAAAATCCCACACTTAATAATATTTAGTTTCATTAGCAAAGACATCACACCCCACAGACGTGTTATTAACACCAGACTGAAGGATATATGTTCTCGGTCTAGTGAGAAACTTTTCTATATAGAACACAGTCATCAGTGGAAAGTCTAACATAAAAGTGGATAAAACTGCAGCTTTACGTGTATTGTGCAATATAACGCTTAATACACGTACCTAGTGCTGCACCGCAATTTGCTTCCACGGGGCGCAGGCATTGTATTTTTGGCGCATTTTTTTAGCTATTATACTTGTCGAACACAAACACGAACACGAAGGGACTTTACATATATGGTCTATTTTCTTCGTCATGGCTGTCAACGCGTCGTCTGCTTCGCGCATTTCTCGTCTGCTTGACGCGAATGGAAAGGCGTTGAAACCCCGAGAGACAAAGTCATTTTCCGTTGCATTTATTTTCTTTCTTTTAAAAATTCCATCACTAATTCGTCACTGTCCTTCGTTGACAGCGTCATAGAAAGATACGACGTCACTTGGCGAAATGTCGACATGCAGAAATTGCAGAGGTGAAAATGTGTCCTCAGGGATTTCTAGAACACTGTGATTAATCGCGCTGTTCGACTAAATAATAGCGAATATACCTATTGTTAAAGATAGACTACTAAAATTAAGGCATGAATTGAAAGAACTGAACTTAAAAGACTAATTATTTGTTTCTGTATTATTTTCTTAACTAAAATAAAATCTGGCTTCGGAGCCAGGCGAAACGAGTGCACTTTTTACGCAGTCAGGAATGTACAGCAACGATACGAAAGGGAACAGACATCCTCGCTTTTTTGACATACCTAGAAATGTCCGAACATGTTGTGGTCCCGACGAGGGCTAGAGCAAGAAGTTTAGTTACCAAACTACATACTGTTTGACAAGCTGAGGTTCAACGAAGGTTGTTAGAGCCGTGAAACCGGAAAGAAGAATGATGGACTATTCCCTTTCACATTGGTGCCGATGGTACAGCAAGAACCGCCGTAACAATCCACAATCAACGCTAAAGTTTACATAATTTTTGCGATGGTTTGGCAGTCGGTATACTGCCACCATGGAACAAGTAGCTAGAGTTACTATCGTAGTGCATTACACTTTTATCTTCAGGTAAATGTACAGAGCGCGACACTGTTAGCGCGAACAAGCGATCGCCGGTTTTTCCGGTTTTTCTCTTTGAAACCAAGGGATGCCATCCAAGTTATTATTGCTACGGAAAGAGCTCATTTAGTTCTATAATGTAAGCGATAAAATTTCGTGCTCGCTAATACTATTTAGAAGTAAAATGCGAAAATACGCCGATGTCGTGTTCGCGCTAACAGTGTCGCGATGTGTACTAGAAATTAAGTTTCTGAGCTTAGGCTTAACAGTGTAAAAATTATTTCGTCCAACTTCGATTGGTTTACGTGCACAGCCTCCGTGCACAGAATTGTTAACAATATTGCTCGAACACCGACCGGCCGGTAGATCAGCGCTTTGTCGCGGCGTAAACAAGCAGGTCAGCGAGGCTAGGTTCTAGCCCACCTGGGGCCCTAAAGTCGTCAAACACAAAGTCGGAGCCAAAGGCTCGCGGAGCGCTCCGATGGGACGCCGGCGACAAAAGCGCGAAGTCATCGTCGTGATAGTCTAATCGGTGCGCTTCGTGAACTTCGGCCTCCACTTTGTGCTTGACGAGTTTAGAGCCCCTGCTGTCTCACTCCGCGGCAGGGCGCTGACTTATACCGACCGGCCGGCGTTCGCACGATATTGTTAAGGCCGGTTCAGACACTTGCGTTCGAGTGCGTTTGACTGCGGTGCATCGAGAACCGAAAGTGAGTCACCGGCACATCTGTGCTTCGTATGACGCGTGGAATCCAATTCAAGGAATCATCTTGGCACGTGATATAAGCAGCAGGGATGTCCTGGTTTCTCGCAGCCGCAACGCAGTCAAACGCAGTCAACCGCAACTGTCTGAACCAGGCTTTAGACAATCTGAAGGCTGTACGCTGCGTTTACTTGGATGAGACCGTGACGCGTCGAAACGAGATTTGACTATTTTTGTTGGTAGTAGATGGGTAGAAGAGAATGAAGTAGGGAGAAAGGGTGCGTGTGATTGGTTCCTACTTGATTGTATGCTCAACGATCGCTTTCACATAAACCCAACCATAGCTTAATTTTCTGTTTGAACGAAAATGCACCCTTCTTTTACGTTTTGACACGTATTGCAATGTCCTGTAGAATGCAACGCAAGCGCATTCAATTTAGTTGAGTGACACGGGACAAAAAACACAAGACATAATCTTAACTTTATTAGGATATGTTCAAAATGATGCTTTAATCGTTGTTAAAAACGTAAATTGCAATTGTTTTCAAGTATTAATCTGAATTTCGAACAAAAGTTACAGGGAGACACCAGGAGAAAGTGCCACACAATTTTAAAACCATCCATGACAGAAAAAGTTTGTAAAATTGATCGAATCAATGTGTTCATGCAGATATATAAAACAAAAAATATGAAAGACGTTTACAATTATTTGTAATGCCGAATTAAAGCGCAGCTCTTGAGGACAGGGAGGGGAGGGTACGGAAGGGAGCGTATTCCCCTCTTCCCCCTCTCCTCCTCCTCTTGTGCTTTCCTCCCATTTAGCGGAAAAGTGTCTCTAAATTTCTCGCGAAATTGAGCGAAAGTTTTTACGCTAAATTTAGCAGGGAAATGTTTCTGCTATATTAAGCGGGGAAATGTTTCCGTTAAATTTAGCGATAACATTTCCCCGCTAAATTTAGCGGTAACATTTTCCACCTATATTTAGCGAGGAAAGTTTCCCGCTAAATTTAGAGGGGAAACTTTTCCGCTAAATTTAGCGTGAAATGTTCCCGCTAAATTTAGCAAGCAAGATTTCCTGCTATATTTAGCGGGAAACAATTCCTCTCTAAATTTAGCGGGGAATTGTTTCCGCTAAATTTAGCGGGGAGATTTTCCTGTTAAATTTAGCGGGGAAATTGTTCCACTAAATTTAGCGGGGAAATTTTTCCACTAAATTTTGTGGGGAACTTTTTTCGATAAATTTAGCGGGGAAATGTTACCCTCTAAATTTAGCGGGGCAATGTTACCGCTAAAGTTGGTGAAAAAGTTTTCCGAAAAATTTAACTGACAAATTTTTCCTTTAGCTTTAGCGGAAAAATTTCCCCGCTACATTTGGCGGGGAAATTTAGCGAAAAAGGTCCTGCTAAATTTAGCGGGAAACGTTTCTCGCAAAATTTAGCGAACATTTAGCGAAAAGTTTCCCGCTATATTTAGCGGGAAACTTTTTACATAATGTAACGCGCAGTTACGCCCGCTTGCATCATTCCCATGATGCAATGCGCGCGGTTACGCCGACTCCGACGGCGGCGCCGCTCAAGCCAGAAACGGGCGCCTAAGAGCCGCGCTTTAAAAGTTAGGTGCAAGCTTTCTAACGAAAATCTAACCAAGCAAATATATCGAGTAGAGCCTTTGCTTTATGTAACTCAAAACGTATTTTAAAGAAACATGCATGCACCTTTTTGAGTTTATTACCACTTCCGAAATATGAAGATAGTTTCACGTGTCAAGGAAGTTCAATGCTTAATTTAATCAAAGAAAAAAACTGTCCATCAAGACGTCGTATTCAATTTTAAATATCTTGAAAAGTTCAATCTCTTCTACAAAAAAAAAAATGAAAGACGTTTACAAATCTCTGTAATGCGAAATTAGAACGCAGCTCTTGAGGAGGAGGAGGAGAGAGCACGGAGGGGAGGGTATGTCCCTCCTCCTCCTCTCCCCCTCTTCTACTGCACCTCCTACCCTCCTTCTCTCCTCCCGTCCTCTTCCATTTATTTTCTCATCCTCCTCCCCTCCTCCCCCTCTTCTCCCTTCCTCCTCCTTTCCTCCTCCTCCTCCTCATGCTCTCCCGTCCTCCTCTCGCCCTCCCCTCTTCCCCCTCCACCTCTCCTCTTCTCCTTCGTACCCTCCCCTCCTCCTCCTCCATATCCTCCCCTCCACCCAGTTTCCCCGCTGAATTTAGCTGGAAAATTGACGCCAGGCGACCTCAACACCAATTTAGTTTCCCCGCTAAATTTAGCGGGGAAAATGACGTCACATGACTTCGTGTCACGTCACCCATGAACAAATTCAGTTTCTCCGCTAGATTTAGCTGGAAAATTGACGTCACGTGACCTCAACACCAATTCAATTTCCCGCTAAATTTAGCGGGGCGGTTACGCCAACGGCGGCGGCGGCGACGGCGACGGCGGCGCCGCTATACGCGGAAAAGGGCGCCTAAGAGCCGAGCTCTAAGAAGGCTATCCAGCCGTTCTAAGAAACGCATATTGCATATTTGAAGGATCTTCAATAACTCAGTATCATATCATCATCAAGGTTAATAAATCATTTTCTAAAATAATAAAAAAAAAAAACGCGTGGCGTGAATAAAGTTAACCTGACTTCACCTTTGACATATTGCCGCGCGCGCAGCTTGCCAAGATGGCAGCGCGCGCGTGGCCGAACGGTTATCGCACTTGTCTCCCACGCGAAAAGCCAGGGTTCGATTCCTGGCCGCGGCTACACACTTTTGTTGACACTGTAATGTGACGTTCTGGTAAATTCGAGAACCGTCTTGCTGATTCGAGGTTAGAATGTTCTAGGCACCGAACCTTCTACGCCGAATGCTCCAGAAGCCCACGCGTGTACAAAAGCGGCTCCGCGTGGCAAGCTGGGGTCAGTCTTCGCCCCAGCGTTCGACTCTGCTGTCACGCCGACCTCGACGCCCGCGACGCTCTGTTCTCTTCTGTTGTTATCGTTTTTCCTTTTATTTCTGGGCACAAGTTCGCCCCATTAAACGTTTAGTTTCTTCAGTTATTATCGCCTCATCAATTGTCATTCTTGACATTTTGGTGGAGGTGCGGGGTAGTGCATTCTATGCCCGTTGAGCGTACCCCTCCGAAGACATCCCGGCCAAGCGAGGTGCTCAGCCCCGGAAGGCTACCCTTCGCCGAAGACGCCGAAGCCCGAAGAAGCCGTCGGACCAGAGGTCAGTCCCCTGAATTGGGTCTGCTGCCGGACGAGCCCAGGCCGAAGAAGACGGCGATGGCCAACCAGTCGCAGACCCCGGCCGCTTCTGCCGTCATCTACTTGCCCGTCGCACCCCGGACTCCGACGCCTTTCCACGGGGACACCCACGAGGACATCGAGGACTGGCTGCAACACTATGAACGGGTGGCCCGTCATAACGGGTGGACAGCTGATCAGTGCTTGCAGAACATCTACTTCTCGCTGAAAGGGACTGCGAGGTACTGGCTGGAGAACCACGAGGCTTCTTTAACTTTGTGGGGGGTGTGCAAGCAAGAACTAAAGAAGACGTTTACCAGCCAACACCGACGCGAGAGGGCTGAAGACATCCTTCGAACAAGGACCCAAGGCCCGAATGAAAGTATCACCAGCTTCGTCGAGGATGTTCTTCGCCTGAGCGCCTGCTCCGATCCTCAGGCTACAGACGAGAAGAAGCTGCGACACCTGATGAGGGGTGTGAAAAGCGAGATATTCGGCGGTCTCATTGGCAATCCCCCGACAACTGTGGACGAGTTCGTCACGGAGGCGACGAATATGGAACGTGCCCTACTTGCACGCGCCAGACACTACGAGCAACACCCCGGCGTAACCACTCTGGCGACATCCGGATCCGACCTCGGTACCGACCTTCCCGGCATCCGTGACAATATCCGTGGGGTCGTTCGGGAGGAACTGCGAAGGTTGCTGCCAACCGCCAGTCGTCCGCCAACCCTTTCCATCGCCGAGGCTGTCCGGGAAGAAGTGCATCGGGCGCTCCAACCAGGGGCTCCCGTCACCACGGTGGCACCGGAGGAACCGACGTTGAGCAACGCCGCCATAGCCTGACGACCGTCGCAAGCTCCCCGCCAAGCCACGGCGCCACCCCGAAGAGACGCCCCAACACCGCAGTACCCCCGACGACAGGAAGAGCAGGCGCAAGTTCACCCAGTGCAACCTGCGCCAAGGAAGACAGACGTCTGGAGGACGGCCGACCGACGCCCGCTGTGTTACCATTGCGGGGAAGCTGATCATGTATACCGCCGATGCCCATACCGACGACTCGGGCTGCGCGGATTCCACCCAAACGACCCGCGTCCCCGTTATGGTGAACGCCCGCGGGAGATCGACGAGTACCTGCGACGACCTCAGTCCCCCGATCCTGCGTCCCGCCGAGAGTTCCGGGCTCCATCGCCACGACGTCCAGCTTCACCGATGCACCGACCTCGTCGTGAGAGCCTGTCGCCCATTTCTCGCCGGGAAAACTAGGCGCGGCAACGCCTGGAGGTGGCGTTGCCGAAGACGACCGAAGTAAAGAGCCTCCAAGAACGACGGAGCGCTCCCACTCTCCCGACGCTGCGCATCGCAACGACGCTCCTGCTTCGGTATCCAACAACCTCAACGTTATCCTCGACGGCCACGACGCGACGGCACTCGTCGACACCGGAGCAGACTACTCCGTTCTGAGTGGGAGGCTCTCCCGCCGCCTTCGAAAAGTCATGACGCCGTGGGATGGACCTCAAATACGAACCGCCGGAGGACACCTCATTACACCAGTCGGGAGATGCACTGCTCGCGTCGAGATCCACGGTGAGACGTGCCCTCTGAAGTTCGTCGTTCTACAAGACTGTTCCAGAGACGTCATTCTCGGCATGGACTTTCTGTGTGAATACGGCGCCCTCATCGACCTTGGTGAGAACAGATTGACGCTGCGCAAGCCTGTTCCGCCTTCAGAGAAACCCCAAACAGCGTCAGCCACCATCCGAGTCGCTGCCGACCACGTGAACCTGCCACCGCGATCAAATGTTGTCGTACCCGTCGTGACCGATGCAGCTACCTGCGGCGAAGTTGTTCTAGAAGGCAACCTTCAATTGCTTCTGGGAAGAGGAATAGGCGTCGCAAGAGGAGTAGCTGAACTTCAGGATGGCCGCGCTGTGGTCCTCGTGGCGAACTTTCGGAACGAAGCGCAACACCTCACAAACGGTGCAGCCGTGGGCCACGTCGAGGAACTGCGAAACTCCGCCGAAATCGCCGCCATTACTGACGAATCCTCGCCACCTCGACAAGACAGTACGCCGCCAGCGCAGCTCGACATTGACCCTAAGCTCCCGGGCCCGAAACGACGGAAGCTGAATAACCTCCTCGCCGAATACCGCGACTGCTTTGCGACGTCGTCGAAGGTGCGCCAAACCGCCGTTGCGAAGCACCGCATCGTTACCGAGGACGACGCGCGCCCTGTGCATCGATCGCCGTACAGAGTTTCCGCTAAAGAAAGGGAGGTGATCCAGGAGCAAGTTCAAGAGATGCTGAAGGATGACATAATCCAGCCTTCAAGTAGTCCGTGGGCCTCTCCAGTCGTGCTGGTTAAGAAGGACGGAACGCTTAAGTTCTGCGTCGACTACCGGCAGCTGAACGCGGTTACGAAGAAAGACGTCTACCCCCTCCCCCGAATCGACGACACTCTAGACCGGCTGCGCCACTCTAGTTATTTCTCATCGATGGACCTTAACAGCGGCTACTGGCAGATCGAAGTCGACGAACGGGACCGCGAAAAAACAGCCTTCGTCACGCCGGATGGACTGTACGAGTTCAAGGTTATGCCCTTCGGACTATGCACGGCGCCAGCAACTTTCCAGCGTGTCATGGACACCGTACTGGCAGCATAGGTCGGCATTTTAAGCTGTCCTCACTCAAACTCACGATCACCATTTTTTCCTCAATCAGAACTCACGCCCCCTCACGATCACGATTTATTCAAAATAGGGTCATCACCCGGACTCACCCTCACGGTTCAACACAAAACCAAAACTCACTCGCCGTCATCATCAAAGTCGTCACGCTCACAGCTCATCACGGTCATCACGCTCACAGGTCATCACGAATCATCAGACTCACAGGTCATCGCACTCACAGATTCTCACGGTCCTCACACTTACAGGTCATCACGGTCCTTACGGCACTCACACTCACAGCTCCTCACGGTCCTCACACTTATAGGTCATCATGCTCATCACACTCACAGGTCCTCACGGTCTTCACACTCGCAGCTCCTCACGGTCCTCACACTCACAAGTCCTCACGCTCCTCAGACTCACACAGGTCTTCACGCTCATCACACTCACAGGTCATCACGCTTACCAGTTGCTTTCTTTGTGTTTTTCTTTTGTTCCCCGGAAGCCATTGGTTTGTCTTCGCGTGAGTGTGCGGCGGGGAAACTACCCCAAAACAGTGAACCACTAATCCAATTTGAAACAAATGTACTATTTTAATGTTTATGCTCCGCACATTTCTACCAAATTTCGTTAACCTGGATTAATTACGAAAAAAACTAAATGCAAGCTGACGAAAGTGGGTGTGTTGAACTTTCGCCTGCTGACAATGGCGGCGGAAAAACACAAACGCGCCTTCCGACAGGTTACACAGACAACGTCGCAGTGATTAGAGCATCGCCTCGCTGTGCATACCTCGCTCATTTGTACACAAATAAACAATTGCTACATATATCACCCCCGTTTCTTTTTTTGTGCCACCCACACGTACTTCTACGGAAGTTTATGCAGCATGTATATATAGTAAACATATGCATTGACCAATTTTTTTGTTTGTTTTTGTTTTGGGAGGGCGGTAATATTAGGTAGGGTGGTTTCACGTGACGACGGTTTGAAATCTCACTATAATCCCTTTTGGCAGTGGTGTCCGTCAGACGTATGCTATTCTATGAGCAAAGGCCGCGGAGGCCGGGTTTTCCTTCTCACTCGAGTTGCTTCTGCTTTTGTTGGTCGACCGTGCTTGCCGGAGTAGGCTGCGATTTAAGGAATCATCGGCCGGCATTGTTTTCCAGTCATCTCGGCCTTTATAAAATACTGTCAGCATTTATTATCTTTCTACATGCAGCCGTCCTTGAATTGATTTCGTTTGGATTGGTTTGACTTTGGCATGACTTTGCTTGGTTTGGTTTGGAGTGGTTTGGGGGGTTTGGGGTCGTCCCCATGTGGCTCTTTGTCGCGCTCTCGTTCATGTAGGGCGCTCCACTTTTCATGTGGCAAGCCGCGTCATTCTTGGCGCGCAGTTTTATATTGGGCAGTCAGTTCGTCGAACAAGGTTTCATAGACAGATTGTTTCATCAACACTGCGATGTTTTATCCGCAGATCGTTTCTTCGACATTTGTTTCATCGATGTGTCATCCGCAGATCGTCTCTTCGACATTCGATGCTCGACAGAGGTTACTACATTTCGTCGACACGTTTTTTGTTTTGTTTTACTCGTACGTCTAGACGACATTTCTCTTTCTCTCTCTTTCATCGACGCGGCGTTGGCTTCTTGACGTCATGCGTTCTTCGCGTGTTCGCAGAGCACTACGGTGTCCGCTCCGGACAGGGCGCAGGTGGCGCAAGCGCAAATGCTCCTCACTCTTCGTACGCATGCAGTGAGCTGTGCGCTTACATTGCTGGAGTAGTGCGTGCGGCGTGGCGGCCTTTTGGATACGTTTAGCCGTTTGGGCGCGTGCTCGGCCTGTCTATACTTCGTTTCAGCTTAGGTCCGAGCGCGGCCGATGTTATGAGGCGAAGGGCCAATCAAATAGCGAAAGAGGCACAACGTCATGACGTGCTCTCTGCAGTTGATAGGAACAGCCGGTATTCGCCGTCTCTCTGTGCGTGCTCCTCCGCCGGCTAGTCCTGTCAAGCGCAGAGAGCACGCCATGACGTTGCGCGTTTTGCGCTGTTTGATTGGCCCTTCGGCTCATAACATCGGCCGCTCTCGGACCTAAGGTGAAACGATGTATAGCGGATATTTGTTTACGTAAGGAGCGTGCCCTATGAAGCTGAGGCTGGCCGCTCGACAGCCAGACGGCCGAACGTAATTGTTGTTTTCTGTCGTGCTTTTGGCCGCGTGCACACTTGAAGCTCGCGAGATGCTGAATCGTTCCAAACTTTTTCTAAAAGGTGTGTTTCTCGACGCAGTGGTGGCTTAGTATACCGCTCATTTTTTTGTAGAATAATGTGAGGCTTATTTTGTGCCCAGTAATGCACGCGAAATACCTAAACTGACGTTTGCATTCTCGTCTTGCAAGTGTTCCGAAATAGGTAGTGACGTAGAGGTTAATCTGTCGGTTTCGGTAGTCTTTAAGAGTCGATGAACGAGGTATTTGCATTGTTGTAGTTTGTAGAGTCGGAACTGGCGGAGTTCTATCGTCTACGTCGTCTTCTTTGCCATAGGGCAGCTGACCGATTCTACGTGCGCGAGCTCTCGCTGGAAGCGTAATCCTATTTATATAGTATTCAACAGAGCTCATCCGTGTGTACTGTAGTGAATATTTCAGGCCCAACATATCAATAGTTTCTTGTTATCAACTAGTAAAACGCAGTATCTGTAAACCAGTCTTGTACACGTTACTAAAAAAAAGTAATCGAGTACAATTACTATTACTCTTGGCTAAAAAGTATTCTATTAGATTACTTGATTACTCGACGGCAAAAGTAATTGGACATTACTTAAAGAAGTAACCGTTACTTTTCCGAATACTTTTATAGTGACACAGACAGATGCGCTAGGCCCGCAATGCAGGCTATCACGAGCGCCAGCCTCTGCCAGCGCTCGTGGCTTGGGAGCCAGGGAAATAAAAGAGAAAGAAGTTGACTCTAGCCAAAGCTCTGGTTCGGACGCCTGCATTTTTCCTCCGGCGTTATAGAACACCGCCGACAAACTGGTGACCCGGACGTCCGACTAACATGAACCAGAGTGCTGCTGGCACCTCTTCCAACGGCGACGGAGCTTCTTCCACCGTCCACCTCCGCCTTCCAGCCTTCTGGGCGAAACACCCTCGGGCCTGGTTTTCCCAGGTGGAAGCACAATTCCACCTGCGGCGCATCACAACCCAGACCGCCCGCTACTACCATGTGGTTTCCGCTCTTCCCCCAGAGGTGGCTGATGAGCTGGACGACGTACTGGCGTCTCCCCCTCCTGAGGACGCCTACGACTACATCAAGCGGACGATCCTCGCTAGGAAGACGGAGTCAGAGGCTTCAAGGCTACAGCAGCTCCTGAACACAGAGGAGCTTGGCGACCGTCGACCCTCTCAGCTACTTCATCGCATGCGCCAGCTGCTAGGTGAGCAAGCTTCGGACGCGAACAATCCGATTCTACGCGAATTGTTTCTCCAGCGCTTGCCACAAGGCATTCGCATGACGCTTGCTCCAGCCACCGATCTTCCACTCGACCGCCTTGCCGAGATGGCTGACCGCGTCGCGGAGTATGCTGCCCCGCTCTGTCAAGCGTCACGGATAACGCTCATCAGTGTTCCGCGATGCGAGCCCTTGAAGCCCGCATCGACGCCCTCACAACAGCCTTCGCAGCACTCAGCACAAAGAGAAACGACTCGCGATGTCGTCAGAGAAGTAGATCCTCTCGACGTCGCAGTCCTTCACAGCGACGGACAGACGTTCTCTGCTGGTACCACCAGAAATTCGGTAGCGACGCACGTAAGTGCCAACAGCCGTGCGAATGGCAGGAAAACGCTCCGGCCCGTCACTAGAGGCGGCAAGTGACGTCGGCCCACAACAAGCCGTCTATTTTTCGTCACAGACCGAATAACGGGCCGCCGTTTCCTGGTCGACACAGGAGCTGAAATGTGTGTAATTCCACCTACACATGCAGAGAGGCGACGTCCATTGCCCGGTTCGCATCTCGTCGCGGCAAATGGCTCAAATATTCCAACATATGGCAGACAATCTCTGACCCTGGACTTAGGGCTTCGCAAAACTTTTCGATGGATTTTCATCATTGCTGACTTGACCTACCCCATCTTAGGCTCAGATTTTCTGTCACACTTTGATCTGGACGTCAGCATGCACCATCGCCGCCTTATTGACAGGAAGACTCATCTCGCTGTCAACGGCGTGTCCACTACTCTACCTCCCCTTTGCATCCGGAACATCCTGCCTCCTTCGAGATTCTCAGACATTCTTAAAGAATTTCCTGAAATCACGAAGTCCTCCAACATGGCAGAGCCGCCACCGCATGCAGTGACACACCACATCGTCACCTCCGGCCCTCCCGTTTTTGCTCGCCCTCGTCGTCTGTCTGGTGAACGCCTGCAAGTAGCACGACGAGAGTTCGAGCATATGCTAGAACTAGGCATAATTCGACCATCCAACAGCTCTTGGGCATCACCACTCCACATGGTTCCGAAGAAAGACCCAGGGGACTGGAGGCCGTGCGGTGATTACAGGGCGCTAAACACCATACACAACCCGATCGCTATCCACTACCTCACATACACGACTTCGCCGAACACCTGGCAGGAACCTCTATATTTAGCAAAATCGACATGGTGAAGGCGTTTCCCCACATCCCGATCGAGCCTGAAGATATTCCGAAGACAGCCATCACAACACCATTTGGCCTCTTCGAGTACGTTCGCATGCCTTTCGGATTGAGAAACGCCGCGCAAACTTTTCAGAGATTCGTCCACGAAGTTCTTCATGGACTGCCTTTTGTATTTGCCTATGAGGATGACTTGTTGATCGCGAGCAAATCCCACGAGGAGCACACAACACATCTGCGCCTGCTCTTTGAACGCCTCCGCGATTACGAGCTTACAATCAATGTGGCGAAATGTACCTTTGGTACTACGGCACTGGAATTTTTAGGGCACCGCATCACTCCCGATGGCATCGAACCTCTTCAATCTAAGGTGAAAGCCATACGAGACTTCCCACAACCCAAATCTCTACGTAAGCTGCGGGAATTTCTGGGCCTCATTAATTTTCATCGGCGTTTCATCCCACATTGCGCACAAATCATCCAGCCTCTCACAGACTTGCTCCGAGCTCCGAGCACGTCCTCGGCACAACTATCATGGACCACCAGCGACGTGGAGGCCTTCACCGCGGCCAAGCAAGCCCTTGCCGATGCCACACTACTCGTGCATCCTATGTCAAACGCCCCAACGCGTGTCATGGTAGACGCGTCCGATGTTGCTGTCGGCGCTGTCTTACAGCAGTACGGCGAAAATGGGTGGAATCCGCTTGGATTTTTCTCGCAAAAACTCAAACCTGCGGAGACACGCTACAGCACGTTTGGACGTGAGCTTTTCGCCATTTATGCGACCGTTCGGCACTTCCGGTACTTCTTGGAAGGCCGAATATTCCACGTGCTAACAGATCACAAGCCCCTGATTTACGCATTCGCGGGAAATCACAATTCCTACTCCGCCAGAGAAATTCGCCACCTCTCTTACATCTCTGAGTATACCACTGATCTACGCCATGTCGCCGGAGCGGACAACGCGCCAGCAGACGCACTCTCACGCATTGACGGTGTTTCATCACCTCCTGTTGTCAGTTTTTCTTAACTGGTCTCCGCACAACAGGAAGACTCCGAGCTGCAAAAGCTACGAGCGTCCTCTACATCTCTGCAGCTCCAACCCGTCACACTGCCACTCGCCAACTGCGAGCTTGTCTGCGACGTGTCAACCGGCACACCTAGACCATACATACCCCAACGATTTCGACAAGCCATCTTCCATTCCATTCACGATCTTAGTCATCCGGGCATTCGTGCAACGCAACGCCTCGTTACGGCACGATACATCTGGCCCCAGATTAACGCTGACATCCGTCGATGGACCAAAACATGCAGCAAATGTCAACGTTCCAAAGTACTTCGACACACGAAGACACCGCTGCATGCATTTCGACCTCCAGATGCCAGATTTGATCACGTCCACATTGATATTGTGGGACCTCTACCATCGTCAAGCGGTTTCCGATACATTTTGACATGTGTGGACAGGTTCACGCGATGGCCGGAAGCTGTTCCAATCATCGACATAACAGCGGAGACAGTCGCCCACACCTTCCTATCTACGTGGATCGCGCGGTTTGGCTGTCCGTCCACCATCACGACCGACCGTGGCCGACAGTTTCAATGTAAGTTTTTCACGGCCCACACCAAGATCTTGGGTGTACGCCACGTACACACCACTGCATACCACCCTTCATCCAACGGGATGGTTGAACGGCTGCATCGCCAACTCAAGGCATCACTGATGACGAAGGAAGATCGTGCTCATTGGGTTAGCCACATTCCTCTCGTCCTCCTTGGAATCCGTTCTACTTTCAAAACAGACATCGCTAGCACCTCAGCCGAGCTCGTCTATGGCACTACGCTTAGGTTGCCTGGAGAATTTCTCACACATGTACCATCGGAAGATCCTGACATCCCGTCCTATCTTCAAGAGATGAGAAATTTCTTTTCCTCCCTGCGACCAGTGCCACCCAGACAACAAACTCCACGGCAGATTTTCATTAGCGACGACCTCCAGACTTGTACACACGTATTCGTGCGAAGAGATGCTGTACGAGCACCCTCACGCCACCTTACGACGGACCGTATGAAGTTCTTTCTCGAACAGAAAAAACCATCACGGTCAACATCAACGGGCGTCACGATGTGGTCACGCTGGACCGCGTGAAGCCTGCCTATTTACCTTCCTCGATGACAAATCCTGTCGTTTCCTCGCTTGAACTGTCCAAAAAACAACTCAAGCTACCAACACCCACCACAACCTCCTTCCAAAAAGATCGTTACGTTGAGCACAACCACAACTGTTGCTCCGCGCAACTAGGTGGGGGATCCTATAGTGACACAGACAGATGCGCTAGGCCCGCAATGCAGGCAATCACGAGCGCCAGCCTCTGCCAGCGCTCGTGGCTTGGGAGCCAGGGAAATAAAAGAGAAAGAAGTTGACTCTAGCCAAAGCTCTGGTTCGGACGCCTGCATTTTTCCTCCGGCGTTATAGAACACCGCCGACACTTTATTGTGTGAAGACACATCTTCAGCGCTCATAACAATGAACTACTTCCAACCTATATTTCACATTTGCACAATTATTGAAGAAGAAGAACTGGTTCCCTCTTCGTGGTCGTTGCACCTTCACAATGCGGACACAAGCATAGAATTCGTTTGAAGAAGTTTAATAATTTGGGCGTTCGCCAGTGTGTGTGTGTGCGGGGGGGGGGGGGCGGAGGGGGTTCTAGATCTTGTTAAGCTTGAGCAAGGGTTGTCGCTCAAAGTTTGCGTCGCTCATTTTATTATTCACATGTGGATGAGCTCGCATGTTATACAAAAGAGCAGCAGCTCCAGGATTTGAAACGGATCATGTGTATTATCCATTAGCGGAAGAGATCGCCCCGACCACTTCTCAACACAAAGCATTGCTTTCACAAAGACCACGTAGGAGAAATGGGGAAATATTTCAACTGGCTTTGTTATATTTTGCATCCGCTTTAGGCATTCTTCGGTTCTGGTTCTCCTACGGGCTGCGAGTAGGTACGCTAAGCAGGATTTTTTTAATTTTTTTATTTCTGTGTGTGTGTGTGTGTGAGGGGGCTAGTTGAACGAAGGACTTACAAAGCTACATTCTGCTCCCTCAAACTTCGCCCAGAATGGCCTTTGTCACGCACTGTGGCTTCCCTGGGGCTTCCCACTCCCAATCCCAACTCGAAAAAAAAAAAAAAACGGACATTCCACAGAAACTGGGATTGACCTCGTCCCTACAGCTCCGCAAAAATCTTTCTTTTTTCCGTTCGAAAAAAAAAGCAAATTTTTTTTGTCATTTCAGAAAAAAAGGCATGTGCCGGGGGGGGGGGGGGGGTGTCCCGTGGAAAAATAGTAACGGTTAGAAGTAATTTATTACTTCAAAAAGTAATCAGATACTCTTGTGATTACTGCCTAATAAAAGTAATCAACTGATTACAAAACTACTACAAAAAGTAATCGATTACAAGTAATTTGATTACTTGTAATGCGTACGGTACAAGTCTGCTGTAAACACCCCCCAACAAAGAAAGAAACGAGAGCTCGCCGTTCGCTTTGACCAATAGACCGATCTCACCACCGTCTGGAGCGTGCGTGACGCAGCCATAGTTGTACTTCACAGGAGGCAGCGGTAGTGCACGGGACGGCTCGTGATCGACACCCGCAAGCCTACAGTGGCGTTTACCCTTGTGCGGAAAGTCCACAGTTCCCGCAATGCATTGCGCCAGAGGAGGCGTTGCGAAACTGGCGGTGAGGTCGGTCTATTACCTCAAGCCCGGTTCACACATCTGCGTTTCGAGCAACAGAAACGACAGAAACAACACGAACGACATGACACCGGACGATTATGTTCGCATTACAGAGCGTGACAGATATAGCCGTGCGGATCTAATTCAAGCCCCGACAGGGCGCCCTAGCGCAAACGGGTCCGTTGCATCGGGAAGCTTCTGACAGTCGCTGCGTTGGTTGTGCGTTGTAGTGGGTTAGCGCTGTAATTTCTGAGATGGCTATTCCGCACCAAGAAAGCCGCAACAATTGCTGCGTGGTCGGCTGGCAACAGTACGTCAAGGTCGCGCACTGCACGAAGTACTTACATCGCCCTTCGG